>JAPYZJ010004052.1:0-14608 GCA_030522765.1 Ophioninae sp. B BG-2022a | reverse complement strand
TACTCGCTTTTATCGAACACACTATACTTCAGGTATTCTCTCGACACAATTGAAAGAATTACAATTGGACAGGAAACTTTTTTTTCTGACTACACTAGGTTGGAAACTGACGTTTTCTGCACGAAGCATTTTGTCGGAAGTGTCTCTCTACCTCCTCACGTTAAAATTTACCCTCTAACGATTTCTAGAAGAAAATTCATCCGTATTCGATTTTATCGAACGCACTTTACTCCAGGTACTCTCCGGTCGAGTATTTTCATGTGATATATATATATGTGCGTGATCGAGTTAAACTTTCTTTTTTCTACGATCTCAGGCGTATTTCCTCTGCTGGAGGACTTTCCTCGCAGTATACCAATTATTTGAAAATATATTGCAAGAAAGAAATAACTTTTTCTGATAATAATGGAAGATGAGAAAAATCGAGGAAAAATGGCCGAATCCAGAAGTGGAACGGGAAATAAAAAAAGTTTAATGTCTCGTGGGATAAAGATACGAAAGTTCGGAGGCCCCCCCCACGTCAAATATAAACAGGTCGGAGTATTTGACGTTGAGCCGCATTTTTTTTTTCGTTTTTTCGTGCTCATCGCAAGTTCTAAGTTTATTGTGACGCAAACGTACAGATATACAGATTATTTTGCGATACTTTTTTTCATCTCGATATCGACCACCTGAGAGCTTTCAGAGAACATTTCTTTTCTCTCAGTTTTCTTCGGTACAGGATAATTAAAAATTTGATTTATTTCGTAAAGGGTATCACTCGAATCGAATCAATCCCCATCAATTGAGGGTCCAAATTGAGTGATTATCGAGTTATGATGGTTTTACGATTTATTATAATTTTTTTCAGGCTCGTTATCAACAAACAGTTATTATGCATTACAGTTTTCTATTTGTTAAGTATTCCTGTTTTTTTAACAATTAGTTTTTGACAGATAAGTGGAGAGTCTGAAAATTTCTAAAAAATCGTAAAACCATCATAACGAAACGATTTATCAATTTTAATCAACGGTTGATTAATTTATATCAATTGACCTCTAGGATGACCTCTGTTAAGGAATGGATTATATTTCCAATCACCCTGTATTTATCGATCGATATACGTCGATGACCCCATTGCTCCATTCCATTTTGTCTGCCCTTCGTTGTAGCATCGAGTTTCGAATGTCGTACAACCCAGATGAGCAAAGGAAGGAGGCAGTCGAGCATTTCCCATTTTCACGTGTCTGGAGCTAGCTTTTTCGTCTCCTTTTTTCTCCTCACTTTCTTTTATTTTTCTCTACACCTAGCCCACAGAATCCCTAGGGACGAGAGTGTCGTGGTGTCTGATGAAATTCGGTGATACAAGACACGACGTTTTTCTCAATCCCTGTAATTCTCGTTTGCCACGATAAAAACACGTCTCGAGAAGTACGTCTGATTTGATTGATTTTGAGTTTTTGTTTTCGATTTTAGTCGAGAAGATCCAGTTCAGTGATTAAGTACCTAATTGAACATCGAAAATAGCTTTCGTGGCGTTAAATTTGAAAAAAATTGGCATTTTGGTATTGGGAGTGAAATTCGATTTGCTAAAAATTACATTTCGAAAATTCATATCTGAAAAGTTTAGGGGGATCGAAATTGTAAATTAGTGTATGGGGAATTACCAAGAGCGATTTTTACAGGAAAATATGATTGGATATGTTTGTCCATTTTTTAATAACAAATAATCAAAGTCATTTTTGCCGAAAATAAAAATCCTTTCTCTACTGCTCGCTATTTCTCATAATTATCGCAATTGGGAAAAAAATCGATTTTAAAAAGAGGTTTTTAATCGTTAAAATCTTAATCTTAATTTATTAGGTTAATTAATGTTAATTAAGTCAATTGAACTCAATATTTGATTAATTCAACTTAACATTGAGAATTGTACATTAAATCTTAAATTAAATTTTTTTTTATTTCTTAATTACAATCATCGTGGTAGTCAAAAATTTCGAGAAATTTTCCGAGCTCGTTACAGTTTTCTAAATCCATTTTCATTGGCATTCGAGAGTGAAAAAAGACGATCCGATTCTTCGAGCTGGAGGTTAAGTAAACTCTCGTGTCGACGGGGCTAGAAGCTGAACAGCCGAATCTCTATCGAGCCAGACGCTCTCCGGCATTCTCGAGCTTGAACGACAAAGCCACGCGGCGAACAGGCTTAGCCCATTAAAGGTACACAACACGCGTGTGTCTGAAACTCCTCGTCGACACTCGGCTTGCACTCTATCGATATTTGCTCCGATAAATATATATGGCCCAAATACTCGCAGTTGAACCTCGTGTACACGAGGTGTAAAGTGGACGTTAGAAGCGCGAAATCCGAAACGACGAAAACCTTTAGCTGAAAAGCTAAAATTTCGTGCACTGATGGATCATGAAACTCGAGGATTTTCGATATTGGAAACAGGAAGAGAATCGAAGAGAGCTTTCCTTCAAAACTTCAAAACAACTTTTCTCCCAAACGGACGAACCAATTTGGGTGAAATTTTTTGTGTGCATTCTGGACGACATCCCTGAGGGGCTCCTTGTCGCCATTTTGAAAAAAAATGTTTTCTCTCCGAGAAATCGTGGTTTAAAAAATTCGTTATTTATTGATTAGTGTATAAATCGAATTATCATTTTTGCTATTTCTGAAATCTGTATTCCAAACTGCCATAACCACAAATAGCTCTATGTTTATACAGTTATTCGAGGTTATGGTAATTCCTCTATAAATTAATACGAAACCGTTGTCAAAATTACTCTTCCACTTTTTTTTTCTTCTTTTTTTTTTAAATAACCCTAACTTCCGAGTCGTTGCAGTAATCCCTCGAAGTTTCCACGAAAACCTCGTCTATTAAGTTTATTTGTCGCGCGCCCTTTGCGAATTACGCGGCGATTTCGAACGCATGACAAAAGCCTCTGGAATATTATCCGAGAATGGAGGATGGTAAAACGTCCATGCGGGGAGAGGACAATTTATAGTCCAGTATACCGAAGAACGCAAAGTGTCTCCCATTCTCTCTTACTGTATACACACCATAAATGCAATATATATATATATATATATATATATGAATCGCGAGTAATGTAGCCCTGCTCACGAGCGAGCCAGGTGGGTGACAGTTTGCGCACCAGGGTAGAAGAAAACCTGACGAGGGTCGTTAGCAAGCGAGAATCCGACAACGTATACGTATATACTGATGTATTTTACGTTCCTGGCTTTTCGATATATATATGGGTGTGTGTGAGGAAGCAAGAATGGAGAACTTCAGAAGATACGAGAAAAAAGACGAAGAGAAAAAATAGAGAAAGAAAACTAGCGAAGACCGAGTGGATACATTTTCTCTCCCTCTTCCTCTCTCGCTCTCTTTGGTTATTTTTGGATTCAATTACGTTTTTTTTTGGTTATTTTAGGTTATATTCTGATTTTTGGTTATTTTAGGTTACATTGTGTTTTTTGGTATTTCTGTTATATTATTGATAAGTTATTATTTTGTTAAACTTTGTAAATTTATTTTGTTGAAATTTTTCTTTTATCTCAAATTGCCCGAAAGTTTTTTTTACTAGGGCATAATAAAATCTATCACCATCATCATCATCATCTCTCTCTCTCTCTTATATTTTATACTAGATTTCCCATTATTTATTATATTTTTATCGCATTCTTCAATAATTACAGTTATTTCCTACTTTATTTTTTATTACGTATCATTTTTGATTATTTAAGTTATTCGCTTTCATTTTTATAAAGATTTATAAATGAACGTTAAACGATTTTTTTCTTATTTATAAAATTGATTACAAATTTTGTTAAGCACTTTTGTATTGTTATTTTTTTATTATGATTTATTTTATATATTTTTGTTTTGCATTTTTTATTATCATTATCATTGTGTTTATCATTTTTAGTATTACTATTGTGGGAGGGCGTGGGGGGAGGGAGTGATTGAGGAATGAAGGGCTAGAGGAGGACGAGGAGAAAGGGCGCTCATGGTCGTCGCATAACCGGATCATAAAATATATAGCGTATTAACCACGAGGCATAAGCCACCGCGCAATGCACCTTCCCCTGGGCTAGAAGCTGCAGCATCGGTGCAGTCGATGCACCGGAAGGGGGGATGAAACTGCGGCAGCGTACACACGAGTACCAATAGTAATGAATTATTAATTTGTTTCCCTATAATTATAATGATACAATAATTATTATCGAAATAATTAAATCATTAAAATTAATTAATATCATAATAAAAATAATAATAAAAATAATAATACTAATCGTCATTATATTTTTATAAATATTATATATTAATCTTGATTTGATTATTTATAATATCCCTCAAATAGCACTAACTATAATAACCCTAGAATTATAGAGTTATTTGAGGTTATGAAAAAAAAATCTGAAGCGATGGATTTAAATAAATTTCAAATTCGTTTTTGACCTCTAAAAATATACAATGATTATGGTTTGAATCCTACGTTTTTTAGGTGAGAACTTTTTTTTTAAAAATCGATTTATCACAAATCGATAATACCTCGAATAGCACTACCTATAATAACCCTATAATTGAAGAGTTATTTGAGGTTATGAAAAAAAATCTGACGCGATGGATTTAAATAGATTTCAAATTCGTTTTTGAGCTTTAACAATATACAATGAATATGGTTTGAATCCTTGGTTAGTGCATTGTTTTTAACGTGAGAATTTTTTTTCAAAATCCATTTTTCAAGAATCGATAATACCTCGAACATCCCTCATCCCTACCCAAACAAATACACCTGAGGATGTGCAAAAATTCTTCACCCCCCCCCCCCCCGCCATAAAATTCTGCTTTTTTTTGCTCCCTTTATTTTTTACGATGTACCTGCCCTGGCGGGCAAGTGAGGTATAGTAGGACTGGTTGTGTCACGCTCAAGTTTTACGAGGGAAACGAGATAAGAGTGCATTCTATAGAGGGGCGTGTAAAGCTTTGTGTATACGCGCCCTCCCAGACGAACAGTCTCGCCGTGATCCTCTTTCCGCGTCTATTTAGAATTATATACATTCGCGAGCGTGAGTACCGAAAGACAATGGGCCATTACCCGGCCATTCGAGGCAAACATCCAATATCTCAGGAGAGTGCATCTTTCGAATGTATTTGCGAGGAAGTGGCGTGGAACACTCGGATTTATCAAAATGAAAAATCGAAGTGCCCGTGATGAGTAATCGTTGTGAGAATTTTGGAAACCAAAAATCTCATCGCTGACATTCAAAATGTATGGTAAAAATGTAAATATTGATAAAAACACTTTTTTTGAAAGACCTAGTATTTCAGCAAGTGAAGTGAACTGAAATAATGAGGTTATAGAGCTTCGAAATTGGTTTTAAAAAATGAGATAAAAATAAGTCTTTTTTTTTCGATTTTTGATTAATTTTTATTTTTTTATTTTTTTTTTGTTACTTTTTCTGAGCTATTTTGCATATTTAGCTCGATTTTTATACGTATAGAGGTTATAAACATTTTTTGATATACTTGGTGATTTTTTTTTCCCAAAATTGAAAAATGCTCTTAAAAGACGAAGATTTATTAATATTTTATATTTATATGCATATATATTATTTTTTTACGTCGATTTTCGTTATACCTATGTATAGACGAAAATGGAAGGGACATGCATATAATATAAGCTATTATCTCTTACGTAACGCGCAAATTATATCCCCCATCCGAGATAATCGTAGTCATCATCTCGCGACAAGTAGTACTCTCCTACGGCTTGAACGCGAGCTTTATCGCGAACGGAGAATCTTAATTTCCCGACGCTTTTTTTTTTACCTTGAAAAGCTCCTCCTTTACGCGACTTATCAGGGCTGCGAGACACTTATGGGGAGATCTCTCGAGGATATTAAAACGTGATTCGGTGCTATCTCTTTTCCCTCGTTCTCTGTTCCTTCTTTTTTATTACTTTATTTTTTCAATAATCCGTGAAACGTTGAAAGAAGGCGTCACGTGTCGAAACGTGACTTTCGTCCGCCACTTTTTCAAGATGGTGGCCGGAAACGTGAAAAATCATTTTTCGCAAGTTTCGGGGTTATAATTTCAATACGTTCGAATCGCTAAATTTTCACCTGATTGCGGTATTTATTTTTACGTGTATTGCAAAATAGATCGTGAATTTTGCATATTGAAATCAAATTCTAAGATTTGCATATTTATTAATAAAAAATTTGGTCATATTTTAATATATAAAAAAAAATATTTATTTTTTTCCCAAAAGCACCAAATTTTTAAATATTAATTTATATTAAAAATGAATAAATAAATTTAATATATTCAATTCATCTACATTTAATATATTTAATTTATTTATTCATTTTTAATGTAAATTAATATTTAAAAATTTGATGCTTTTGGGGAAAAATTAATATATTTTTTAAATTTATTTTTTAAATATATTAAACGTAGATAAATTGAATATATTTAAATAAATTAAAAATAAAACAAATAATTATATATAAATACATAAAATATTAATAAATAACAATTTTTCGAGAAAAATAAAACAATTAAATGGCAGCGTTATTTGTTTACACTTTACAAAAGAAAAGTTGAAGGCCTCTGAGAAAATGGTATTCCAAATTACCTTCGTTTCCTCGGTCGGTTGAAAGGCGTTTCGATCGGACTTTTTACGAGTTTCCGATGATTGAATCATTGGCCTGATGCGTTCGAATCGGAGCGTGCTGAAAGGATGTTAGGCTTGCGTCGATCGAGCACCGTACTATTTGAGCATTAAACGAGGAGGTCCGCGGGACCCCATAAGTCATATTTCCAAGTGGCCCTTTGGCGCATATAACGGTCATAACTGCGTATACCTATCTGTTCTCGTGTGCACCCGGGCACCCCTATACACGTGGAAACGAAGAGGAGTTATTTCGACGAGTCGAGCTGTTATTATGCAAATTTGCATTCGCGGGAAAAAAAAAAACAATCGCCGGTGTGCAGTGAGATCGTTCGATTGCGGCTACGAAACGACACGGTAGTCGCTCGTTCGCTTTCGTAAAATTTTATCGCTCTATCTCTGTAACACTGATGTATTTCCAGCCACCGGGATTCATTTCGTTCTGGCCACTCGACGCGAAACCTTTTTTTTTTTTGGAAGCCAAGAGAAATTGACTTTTCAACGAGAATTTCGAAGAAATTAGCAAAAAAAAAATGAAGAAACGGAAGACAGCAAATAAAAAATACGAAAAACGAAAAATTAAAAAAAGGAGGTCAAGAAATGAAGAACTAGGAAGATTGAAAATGAAATGAATGGCAACCAAAAAATGATAAAAAGAAAGACACAAATGAAAAATAGAAGGTCAAGGAATGAACAACTAGAATGACAAAAAATGAAAAAAATGGAAACCAAAAAATGATAAAAAGAACGACAAAAATGAAAAATTGAAGCACAATAAATTGAAAATAAAAGAAAAGATGCTCTTCTGGGTTTGTTTTTTTTGTTATTACTACATTTTCATTATCGACCAAACGAATTATTGGAAAACTTTTGTGATCGAGAAGTTTGCATCTTTGGGAAGCAGGGAGTAATTCGTTATATTTGATTGTTTACTTTTTATTTCGACCATTTTAAATTGTGAAAATTTCTTGAACGTTTTTACATTTTCTAATTAAAAACTTGACATTTCAATTTAAAAAGAACGATTTGGATGATTATAAACATACATAAGAAGTAAAAGATGAGTACACAATTTAATCGTTGCACTCGACGATGCACCCGAGCTTGCAATGAAGCAAAAAAAAAAAACATTTTTAATTTTTTTTCTCACTATAAATTGCCTTTTTATCGATGCAATAATTTTACAACCTGATATTTTCCGAATGTTTGTGAAACCATAGTAAATTCACGTTTATCATCTCGGGTGTTATTTATGCTTTGATTTTGAGTTTGGTGAAACGATGCTCTTTTCCATGGACAATCGAAACTCCGGAAGAGCCAAGAGTGAGATGAGGTAAGAAAATAAATGAAATAGAAGGAGGCCAAGAGTGGATGAGTCGGTGCATATGCGCTGGGAGAAGATCGAAAGTGAGAGAAAATGGATAGAAAATAAAAACAACAAAAACAAAAACAACGAAGGGAATGATGAATGGACGTGTACGATCCAGACAACCTGCAATTCAGAAACAATGTGGCGAATGGATAAAAACGAAAAAAAAAAAGAAAAAACAACGAGATCGTGGAAAAAATAGAAGATAATGGTAGCAGTGGCGAGACGATTACTGCCGTGGTTGCATGTAACCGTGCACACGGGGGATGGAGAATAGTTGAAGCTAGCAACGATCTTGTCGTTACGGAAGAGAGAATGGAGGTGCATCGTGATAAAGGTGCGCCCGTGTTCGAGTGCTCCCCAGGTTCTCGGAGATTTCCTTAGGTGCGACACTCTTGCGCATGCTCACTCGTACATTAGTGCAAATATTGGGGTTAATATGGGTCTCTACTTTCCATCGTTGCGACCCAGCCAAATTTTCTTAACTCATAATTTTTATTCATTTTTTAATATTTTATGCTTTATTTATTTTATCATTTTTTATGCTTTATTTATTTTATCATTTTTTATGCTTTATTTATTTTATTATTTTTTATTTGTATTTTTAGTTCGCGAAAAGATTTTTTTTTACGTCGCGATTTGTCAAATTGGAAATAAAAACTTAAAAAAAATTGAGCCATTTTCGTAACGAGGAAAAAAATGAAAACAAAAGAATGTTTGAAAATAACAATTTAAATTCCTTGACATTGTGACGTTGAAGTTTGTGTCGCTGAATAGCAACGAAAATGATATTTTTTCTAGTTTTACTTTTTTTTTTGCTTAATTTTACCTGTCGAAATTACTTTGAATTTTTGCTCACGTTTTTTTAATTAAAGTTTGAGATCATGATTCAAAAAAAAAATCTTTGACCGATAAAAATAAGAAAATAAATTGTAGGTTTGTGGAATTATTTTTTCGAAATCTATTTGTTTGGGTTTGTTTGGGTTTGTCGGATAACTTCAAAGCTTGTTTGATTGTTTTTTTGATTAAATGTACAAATATGTTTATTGACAAATTTTTGTAACACTTTAGACGAATTTCTAAAAATTGTGATAACATTTTTTTTTTCATATTGACGAAATTACGAAAAGATACTTGAAGAATTCTTGACGATTCTTGAATTTTACATTGCACGATTAAAATCGTGTATTTTCAAAGCAAGGTCATGGCTGTCGCCATTGATTATTCGTGGGGCACATTGTATGTACACGTGACGTCTGCTCGACCCGAAAGCACCGGTACAAATATGGAATGTTCGTCATATTTTTTTTCACAGTCAGGTGATGCTCGACTCATTCTGGAACTATACAGTTTCTGTTGCCCGGCGCTTATAATTTCATACGCCATTGTGCGGTGAGCGAAATGCGCAGGGCAGCAGGAAAGAATGGCCGGAACGTATCTCTATTTGTGCGGTGTTCGTTCACCAGACCATACCTCTTTTTATAGATGCTCCACGAGGGCAGTTCGTATAATATGCTCGTTTCTCTTTTTCCTCGATCTTTTCCGTTCTGTTTGTATACAGGGTGACCGAGAATTCGACCTATTCCTTGAAAAGGTTATTAGGGGTCATTCTAGAGGTCATTTGAAATAAATCAAGTTTCATCAATTGAAAATAGAAATTTAGTAATTATTGAGTTATGGTGATTTTAGGATTTTTATACGTTTCAAAGCGAGTAAATAAAATAAAAATTAAAATCATTTATTTGTCATCTTTCAAAAAAATATTAGTTAAATATTCAAAAATGTAGTATTGAAAAAAATTAATAATTAAAAATCTTTTAATAATTAATTAAATAATTTCAACATCATAGAGCGTTAACATTTCAAAGAATTTAACCATTAAACCATATAAACAATTTTTACATTGCCTTAATTCCCAAATTTAATGATTAATTTTTAACATTTATATAATTATTAACATTTTTTATTTGTTGTGAAGAAAAACCTGGAAATTCCCCAAAAATTATAAATCCACCATGCTTTTAAACCACTAAATTTCGACCCCCTAGTCGATGAGGTTCAATTCGAGCCAAATTACATTTTTCAAGGAATACATCGAAGTACCGGTCACCCTGTATACAGTTCATTTATCGTGTTTTTTTGAGGGTCGGAGGGGGACGGCAGTGGTAGTGTCTTTTTTCATCATCTGCTGTGCCAAGTGGTGAACAAACCTCGTGTCTCACAAGGGCCAAAAAAGGAGGGATGAAACGGTGTCCTGGAGGGTTGGAGTATTTGTACGCGAGGACGGCGAGGGGGAGGGGGAAGAAGGAGAAAGGGAAACAGGGAGAAAAATCACTCCAGCTCGGAGAGCGACGGGGTAAAGAATTATTTGCGTAGGTTTTATGAGCCGAGTCCGTTGTGTACCTGTCCAAAGCTCCATTATGGTTCTTGCATCCTGGCATCCTCCTCATCCGAGCATCCTTTTTACATTAATACGAAAAAAAAAGAATCTACGATATTTTATCATCATTTTTTCCATTGTTGCTTGCCGTGTTGCTCTCGGAATGAAGCGAGAGTAAAAAATGGAAGAGTATAGTACGTTGAACCAAGAGAGGGGGGGGGGGGGGTGGTCGTGAAGAGACGATATCGAAAATCCTCATGGTATTTGCTTTCCCATAAGAAATCCGATAACCATTATCTTCGAGGAGCCTATCGAGCACATTGCGAGTGGAATCGATGGGTCAATTGGGTATGTCGAGTGTGCTCATCGAGATGATTCTCCACGCATTCGTGCACTCATTGTGCTTGCCCAACTCGTATACGGCACATACGAAAAGTTGTAGAACGAGTAGGTGGATGTCGTATTGATTTATTTGGGCTATCGGAGGTACTAGGATCCTTTGGGATCCATGTGAACCTACAGGTAGCTTGGAAAAGAGCAAAACTCGAAAACTGTTTGAGAAAAAGGTTTGCACAAAGAATATACCTCTTTTTTAACGAATTTTTTGGACAATTGATCCGTTTGCGTCGACGGTTGGACGACTAATGACGCTTTCTTTATGGAGCATCTTGAAGGAAAGCTAGCCCTATCTGCTCGTGGCCAAAGTTACCTTCTAACGGTTTTCAGGACAAAATGGGACCGTACACGCTTTTATCGGACAGTTTCTATTGGCTCATTCTGATGGCACACTCTGTTGGCTCTTTTGATTTCATACTTTGTTTCGAAAGCGATTAACGATTCTGCTGGAGCATCGAACTGTAAAACCCTCGTTCATCATTATCCGCATCGAGAGCTAGAAATACGTTGGAAATATGTTGGAAAGGGCCGGAAATATTGCGAGCTCATTGGTGGAACAATATCTGAACAATTTCCAGGTCAGAGTGATTTCAACACTCCGGGATTATTGCGAAGCTGGATATCGTTTTCGATACGCATTACTGGGTATCTCAATTCCGCTTTGACGTTCGATGGACATATACGTAGTCCAAAACTCGAATTGAAATTTCAGTGCACAGTCAGAGTTTCAAAACTTTATTAAAAGGCCTCTAATTATCTTCCGGAATTCCATACCGCGAATTCGGTGGATAATGGATTGCTGCTAAACGACCGCCACATTCGCGGTTACACGGAAACTTTCTGTTGGTGAATTTCGTTTCGTTCAACCCCAACGAAACTTTTATTCTGGGATTTTTATTTTTCGGAATTTTTCGGTGTAGGTTTGGGTTAGTGATCTCTGAGGAAAAATGCAAAATGATTTTGGACTTTTCCTTGAAGACAAATCCACCATTTAATGCTCTTCCCTTGAAATCTTCATTTCTAGGGAAAAATGTAAAAAAAATAATTTAAAAGCATTTTTTGCATTTTTCTCAGTCTAATTTTGTATTTTAGGCAAAAACTCAAGCATATTCGTAATCAGCGGAAACTTTCTGATTAAATTGACCCTTTTAAGAGTTTAAAAACGGAAAAAACAATTTTCGACTTCCCTGGCCACTTTTCCGGAATCTCAAAAATCACGAGATTTCAAAAGAGATTTCTAAGTATTCAAGCTTTCTTCTAAGAAGAATTTTAACCAGCTTAAATTTTGCACCGTTAAATGCAGTAAACCTTTTTACCATCTCAAATCATATTCTCGCAAGTGTGAGAAAATTTTTATAAAAATAGAACAAACCTTTTAGCATTTTTATTATAAAAAAAAGTCCAAAAAGTCCAGAAAATATTTTTCAAATTGAAAACTATATTTTTATTTCAAATTGAAAATTTTCATAAAAATAGAACAAACGTTTTAGCCTCTTTATTAAAAAAATATTTTTCAAAATGAAATATAAGAGGAATTTGATAAAAGCACCGGAAGAAATATGTTTTTTTACAATTACGTAAGGCGTGAAACATTACATTCTCGTTCGGCGGGCGAGTTGAGTTTTCCTAAAAGTGGCCGCCGGCGGCCGTCAACACGTTCCAAACGTGATAAATGAACGTATGATGGAAGTAAAGTACCTGGAACTTTCAGAAAGCCCGGAAGTTTGGTCGACTTTGCTGCGTATGTGTGAGAACGGACACAAGTACCTGTAAGTAACCGTGAACTCGTGTGTGTGTCTACGCATGGATGAAGGGCTTGGCAGGGGGTGAAGGAATGTTCATTAACGCGAGAATGCCGAGTGGTGGGAGAATATTCTCAAAGTGATGTGCCACTCGCGTTCCATCACGTCAAGCCACTTGCAAGCCCGTCAACCTGGAAATTGCCCTTGCGCCACTTTTGTGCTTTTTCAACAATTTATTACGCTCATTCGAGCGAAAAAACATTATTATTAATTTTTTTTTCAATCCCCTCTGAACAATTGGGCTTCGCATTTTTATTTTCGAACTTTTGTTCCGAAATTAAAAAAAAGAGTGTGGTCGTTGTTAGATAGGAAAATTATGTTGGGCTTTTTCCATTTTCGTATTATTTGTTTGGGTTTGGTTGGGTTTTACACGTACTGATTTTTGACTTCCGTGCGGAAGTGAATTTTTCTAGACCAAACGAATTTCAAAATTACGAAGCTAAAAATTTCAAATTTACTCTGTGTCTGTGTGATTCCGTAAAAATGACATCGTTAAAAAATCGTACGTGACACACCCGTGGTCTGGATTTTTTTTACAACAAAATGTGGGTATTTCACTAGCTTAAAGTATGCTAAAAAAAATCTTAGCTTATATCAGAGAAAAAAAACTAAATAAAAGTGCCATGTCACCTCAATTTTTTTTATTTTCGAATATCATAAATATCGAAAAGAATTTTTTCCATCCATAATCTCGAAAACCTAATTGAATGTCTATATCATTAAGGAAAAAAGTATCAGCATTATTGCAATTACATTAGGACTCATATTTCGAACGAGTCCAAAGTTTGGTCACCAGGAAGCTCACTACGGTGAAACTTCTTTCCGTTTCCACAAAACTTCCGGACGGACTGATATATCGTCGGTATTTATTTTCAGTTCTTTATACAAGAATATGTACTTTGATGCTGAGAAATTTTGACGTTTGCAAGAAGACGAACTTCAACTCGGTCTCATCATATCCGAATCGGTCTAAAACGTGAGTGCGTCCTCAAATAAACGTTCACGTATATGTATATAACTTTTCGCTAAGCTGACGTGCAAACTTTCAACATGTTACGAGCATAGATGTTCCCTCTCTCAACATACCACCACCAGAATCTATTTGACTTTTCCTTCAGAGTTTTCTTCAAAGTTACCCAGCGTGGAGTCTTTCAAGAGTTGATGCTATCAACTCCTCCTCATTTTCCATCTTTGCCTCACCCCTCTCCCCCTCCCATCCACTTCCCCTCGCGTTGTCATCTCGTTTTCCGTTTTCCTTATCAACATCGTCGAACGAGAGCATTTCTCGACAATATCGAATCTGAGAAGTAGCCGGACTCCGTCTTTACCTAATATTGGCTGACCGGTCACCCCTTTTTCCTGAATCGCGAGTCCGGTGTATTTTCAAGTGGAAATACACTTTATTGGCAGTAAGGTACAGTCGCCAAAATTCGTCCCCGAACCTAATTTCGTTCACGTTGGTTTCTTCTTTCCTAACTAACGCCATCTGGTTTTGGTAACTCGTATCTGAAGTTAGTGACCTCAGTCCACTATTACGATCATTTCGCAGTGTATCGGCGCTCCTATGACAAGATATTTAAAAAAGGAAAAAAACTGTTCAAGATGAGTTTTTGATCGAAATATTGTCGGAATTATTTAGTTCTTAATATATTTGACTTACTGAAAGAATTTTTTTAACAAAATGCGTTGTAATTGCATTAGATTGAAATCGTTAGGAAATCATTTGGGTTATGACAGGTGTATCTTGTTGGATGGGTGTTATTGACACAACTAGTAAATTCTTAATATCGTCCCCCCACGTTGTCTTATTCACAAAGGTATTGCCGGTATTTTTGAAAATATGTTTTTATTTTTTATTTTTTAGACGCCAAAGAAAAAGTTGTGGGATAATGATTTAATGATAAAAAACGGTTGAAGCAGTAAGAGCCAAAGAAATGGGTTACGAAAAGGCAGTAAAGTTATTTAATGTTCTTAATGTATTTAATGTTCTTCTTT
>JAPYZJ010004051.1:0-14610 GCA_030522765.1 Ophioninae sp. B BG-2022a | reverse complement strand
TCTTCTTATTTGGGAGGAGACGAATCCAACGAACCAAAAATCATGAAAATCGGTCCAGCAGATCTCGAGTTATAAGTGTTGTAACGCAAACCCGACTTTTTTTTATATGTATAGATATCATCAAATATTCAATTATATAGCTTTTTTATTTCTTTAAATTTACAGTTTATATATATATACTAACAAAAAAATTTGTTCAAGGAAATCGTAACAAGGCTGAGTAAGAATAAAAGTATATCGTACTTCGTAATAGACGAGGCCCACTGTTTGAGTCAATGGGGACACGATTTTCGACCGAGCTACAGAAAGCTAGGTTCTTTCAGAGACGTGTTGGAGGGTGTTCCCGTGGTTGCTCTCACAGCGACCGCCGCAAAGGAGGTAGAATGATTTTTTACACTCCGTTCAGTCGCTACTGTCTATCATTGTAAAAAGTTGAATGATTCAGCGGCAATTGTTGACAGGTAGTTGATGACATTTTCGAGAGCCTTAGGATGAATAAACCGCTTGTATTCTCCGTGCCTGTCTTTCGTCAAAATCTTTATTACGACGTTTGGTTTTCGGAGGCATTGCCCAAACCGTTGGATCATCTAAAAAATTTCATCGCCGAAGCTCTTGGTCCGCAGGACGATACAGTTGCCGCAGTGAGTTTTTAAACCCTTAAAAACGCTCTTCTTGTAGTCGTAGTAAAATCTAAACACGCGGTAATCAAATTCACTCAATAATTGAAGAACCGCATTTTAAAAATTCATAAAAAATAATAATATTTCCAATTTATTGTTCAATATATGTGCATCGATCTGTATTTATTTACGTAGTCGACATTTTTCAAATCTGAAAATATCCAAAATGAATACCAAGCTTGTCGGCATTTTTTGAAGGATGATCTTTTCGAATCCTTATTTCCAGAAATCAATGATATATATTTCAGGTCAATCGAAGCTGCGGTATAATATATTGCCGGAAAAAAGAAGCTACGGAAATAATAGCCCGGCATTTGACCGAGCTCGGAATCCCGACCCTAGCATACCACGGTGGTACGGACGCAAAGCGTTTCTTCACACGCATGCACCAATTGTAAACTTGATATTAACGTTGCGACCGTTAAACGTTTTGTAATACCCAGGTCTTAACAGCCGCGAACGTACGGTGGCTCAAGATAGTTGGACCTCTGGCGATGTGCCAGTGATTGCGGCAACATGCAGCTTCGGAATGGGGGTGGACAAAGGATCGGTTAGGTTGGCGACGAATGCGATACACGAGCGTACATGCATGCGTTTATACTTACACGATTAAATGGAATTAAACAATCATAGTTTTTGTTTGTTCCTATGTTTATACGTATTCTATCCATAACATTGTTATTCGCGGTTTCCATAAATAGCTCGATCCTTTTTCCAGATTCGTCGTGCACTGGACTGTACCCCAAAGCGTTGCGGCGTATTATCAAGAATCCGGAAGAGCAGGACGCGACGGAAAACCAGCATTCTGTCGGATTTATTTCAGCAACGAAGAACTTCGAGCCATCTCTTTCCTGACAAAAGAAATCACGCCTAAACAAACAGCTGATATCGCTAAAGCCAAATTTGCCAGTTTTCAAAAAATGATCACATATTGCCTCGAAGCCAAGTAAGCAATCGACTACATTGCCGACCTCAAATACTCGTTACCGAAAATCAAAATGAGATATTGTTTTTTACGATTCAACGCTATTGTTCAAGATGCAGACACGCGGTATTTTCAAAGTACTTTGGTGACGGTCCACCCCCGTGCAATAAACGTTGCGACGCTTGCGAGAACCGAGAAGCCGTTAGGTCGAGAATATCGGCGTTTGAATTGGCCCAGTCGAGACAACAGCAGAGAGTTGCGAACAGGTCGAATCTCGATGGCGTTGCTTTGCCGAAATACGATAAATTGTAAGTTTACTACCTATTTCTTCTTCAATATATCATTCTAGTCGATTTTTACACGCCAGTGGTGACCCACATTCGTCAACTCACACCAAACAAATTCTCAATTTTTCTAACACGTAACTGAGGTTTTGAGATCCGATGCACGTTTAAATTTGAGTTTGATTTTTTTATGACACACATCTGAAGGAATTGTAAATCACGATACGATATTTCGATTTTTGTATTATTAAATTTGCCACGATGGCCAGGTTCCATTTTGCAATAAGTTTTATACACTCATTACCTATTATTTGTATTCTGTAATTTACGCTTTTTAATTACAGTGACACAGAAGAAAATGAGGATAGCGGCAATGAGAATCGAGACAGCTTAAGAGCTGAAGAAAAACGAGAAGCCAAAGAATTTCTGGAGAAACAGTTCGCTCTTCGACGAGGAAATAGTGATTCGATCAATAATGTTCGGAAACAAAACATCCACGATGCTAAAACAGCACGAGTTTTTGCAGCTGAAAGTACCGACACAAAAGTACGAGGTTTAACTGTGCAGGTAAATTTTTATTTATTTTCTATCAGAGTGATTATAAATCCTGGTTATATTTAATTTAAAAAAAATGTAATTTACACAGATACGGGAACATTGTTATAATCAATTGACAAATGCTCTGTCAGAAAATTATGAAAGATTTCACGATACTTTGAGCGATGATAGAAAAGGTCTCGAAGTTCTACAAGTATCTCGAGAATTGGAATATCAGATAATGAACCGTACAAAACTCGCGAATAAATACAAACTCGACATTTTCAATATCGTAAGTAACACGATTTGATTTCTAAGTCAAGAGCCTTCCACGCGAGGATTTAACAGAGTATATTATTTAAAACCTGCTTAACTATTGATAGATCGCTGCTATTCGAAAGTCAACGAAAAACGAAACGATATATTCTTATTTCGAAGAATATCCTCTTGAAACTCGGGTAACATCAGCTCCGAATGACGTTAACAACATGAAACACGGAGGTTGCGTCGGGTTCGTCAAAAGCTCGAAACTTCCGATAAATCGCGATCGCAATATTGTCAGAAAAAATATTTCGAGTGAAGAAGTTTCCACGCGCGGTCGCCAATTCGACAGCGGATTCAGAACAGCTGCGGAAATAAACAACGACAGGCTGTCAAGGACTGGCCAAAGTTCGGCCACGATTAATACCCCGAACGTCAGAAACACTAATTCAATTTTGAACTATTTCAAGACAGTTGAGACACGTGGAAAAAATGAGGAGCACAGCGAACCGTCATCGGGAAGTCAGGAAAATAATGAGGTCTCTCGTTTGGCTAGTAATTCCGGTATGGCGGAGATCCAGAAAAAAAATACTGTGAAAGAACGACTGAGGATCGACATCGAGGACGCATCACAATCGCATTCTACTGAATCGTCGAAATCCTCGGAATCTTTCCAGTACCAATCGGATATCGTGAATGACCTCGTTACAATAAAATCTGGCAAAAGTAAAGATCCTGAGAACTGTGAAAAAGAGTTTTCATCAAACTGTGAAAAAAACGACATCGTCCCCAAAAGCACTGAGAATCATTGCAGAAAACGAAGATTCGACGAGATACCGGAAATCGATGCGAAACATTGGCGGGAAAACGAAACGAAAAAACAACGAAAATCAGTCGTAGGGAAAACGACAAAAAATCCGGAAGTAGTTGATCGAGTCTCGAATTCCTCAACGAGAGATAACATTTGTCAGACGATAAATAAGAATTCCGTACCTGCACATTCTAAGGTGAAACAAATTGAGAAAACGGATGAAAGCAAAACACGACAATTGATGAAATCCGACCCAAACAAAGACCACGATAGAGCAATGCGGATTGCCGAGAAAACTGTACGTTTCGAAGCAGCGAAGATCCTCAAAGCTCACCTTATGAAATATTATCCCTCGAAATCCATACCAGACCGAGATGCGTTCATAAAAACTTGCAAAGAAATGCTCGGTGCTATAATGAGTAAAAGTATTGTGGGTAAGAGCAAAATAATTAACCAATTAACATTAACCCTTATTACAAACGTTAACAATTCACGTTTTTCTTTCCTACAGATAAGATTGGTATTGCAAAATACGTGAAAGAATATTTTCGGAAACGATAAAGAAGATGATGAATCTTCACAGCGAACGACTCGAAAATGACCAAATGTTAATTCCGGAAGTCATCGTACTGCGCTGCATCGCGTAAAGTTATCGGTTCTACATTCCTACAAACCTGCTAGCTTCGAAGGTACTTATTTCTATCATGCAACGTTTAATATTTATTTAATGTATATGTGTATCATCCGCAGTGATGGACAAGTGTTTTTTTTTTAAATAAAACGAAAAACTATATTTTTTCACGAATAAATGAAAAGCATTTGTGAATACGATGAAGAACTGTGCCAAGAAATCAGAAACGATAGACGCGACTGATGTGTATCCGACGATATATTACAAAGGAGAATCTGTTGTCTTTTCGTGTGAAATGTATTTGAAGTCGAAAGCAAGTAAAGGTCGACTGCTGCCAACTTGGTCATATGCCTCTTCTTTACCTCAGAAAATACTCACAAACTTCATACGCGTTCAATACTATACGAAAACGTATGAGTCTCCAAACTAATTTCGTTTTTTCAAAATATATGCACATGCCAATATCGCTGTGCACGATAAATATGCGCATCGTCGTATTTATATTTACGCGTGAGAAAATCTACACTCAACAGAGCTGTTTTAGATTTTCGTGGATTTTAGTTGTTCACGTCACATTAGGATCGTACGAGTTATTGGCAAAAACTATTATCCAATTTAGGACGCAATGATTTCTGCGGATAAAGGTGATCGTCGAAATCGAACAAAATTGGTGAATTTCGATTGATTTACAGGTGCAAATATCATTGAAGACACGCAGGAAGAAAATTGTACCGAACTATTGGTACAAAAAAGGCGACACTCCCAACCACTACCCGTTTTTCCTCTCTCTCTCTTTTCGCACCAATATTCTAAACTTAGATCACCCCTGAAACGCTTCTTCATCTTCAGTATACATGCGAGATTCATTTGAGGAACACTCTCACTTCTATTTAGTTTTCGACAGCGAAACTTCTTTTCTCGATTGTTGCAATTATAAGCAACGAGTGTTTACCATAATTTTTGCCAAGGTCGTTCACTTGATTGTATGATATAATTGTATTCGATGATATATATATTCATATGTATATTATACTCGGTATAAACAAATACGAAGAGTGAGCTAGAATTTAATAGGAAAATTAATTTCCGTGGAGAATATAATCGTTATTTTGTAAAAAATGGCGTATAGCTGGGATAATCGTGTCAGTTTTATCGTGAAATTTTTGTACGGTGAGTACGAATGTATATTTAAAGGATTATTGATTATAAATGAAAATACGGATTTCTTCAGCGATGCGAAGAAAATCAGCTGGAATCGTTTTACATATTTGCTCATATGACTCATATTTTTGGTAACGAAATGGATCAAGGAATATTATATTGAATTAAATCATAATGGCTTAAATTTTGAGCCAAAAGTCATCGATCAGTGGTTGGAAATGTTTAAACTGAGTGTTATAGGAAAATACAACTTTGTTAGATATTGACAACAATGGGGTATTGGATCAGCACGACTTCGAGTGTATGGCGTTAAAAATGACTCTGATCGAGGGCAAAGGGGATTTCAATTATAATCGTTATCAAGAAAACCTTCATATAATGCTCTCTTTGTGGGAAGAAATAGCAGAACTTGCAGACTTCAACAAGGTATTGAATAATTTATCAGATCTTTGAACAAGCGTTCAAAAAAATTAAATTTTCAATAAAGCAGTAAAATTCATCATTTAACCGCAAATTAATTGTAAATGTTCCGAACATCAGGATGGTATAGTCACGATCGAGGAGTTTAAGAAAGCGGTACAAAAAAGTTGCGTGGGACGTTCGTATCGTGATTTTCCTCAAGCCATGAAAATGTTTATCGACAGTCATTTCAAGTTGGTGGATATCAACGGTGAGGATCGTTAAACTTATCTAAAATAATGATCCATAAAAATATTAATCAGTTTCGTTTTTTTCAAAATTCGTTTCAGACGATGGAGTCATAGCAGCTGATGAGTTTCGGTACAACTGCGTCACGAGAATTCCCGTAGACAGTATTGACGTGCTCGACGAAGCGTACCAAAATCTCTTAACGGTCAGTCAATAATAAGACTTGAGCTTATTCTCGAATTCTAAAAAATCCAAAACTATTGAAAACCTTGTGCGATTTTTTGATAATTAAAAGTTTCAAACTGAATCGTTTTTATGATAACGAAAGAACAAATAATTGCAGGATGACGACAGAAGACGAGGTGGATTAACGTTATCACGATATCAAGAACTCTATGCACAATTTTTAGGCGACCCGGATGAAAATAGTCCGGCGGTACATCTCTTTGGACCATTGCACGAAATGTGCTAACGAAACGCATTCGTATTTTATGGATTTTATATTTAATCAAGAGATACGGAAGAAAGGGGACGCTCAGGCATTGTTGAACCCGCACGATCCTACGATTATTATGGCACATGTACAAATGGAAAAGACAAGCGTTTTTTGGACACCGGACGAATATCAAAGTCCAACAAAAATGACGGCATCTTATGTAAATAAATGAAACATTTTACCTACATGTACATAATTTAAGTGTGGATAAGCTCTCGCGATCACCTAATCGACCCGGAGCTAACCGAGATGTCCCCTGATCCGGTTATTGAAAGAATTATTAATTGTCGAGGCGATCGAACCTCTTATTAATAATAAAGCAAACACGGTTTATATCACGTCTGCGCGGGTATATTTCTTCCCAATGATTTCTCCCAGATTTCGAGCTTTTTCGAAATTCGTAAAAAATACCGGTAAATTTATCAAATAAATTTATCAAGAAATTAAATTTCTCTGTATGAATTTGCACACCTTTTAAATGCGATAAAAGAGTATAGATATATGTTCGCACGGGCATAAAAAAAATCGTCAATCGTCGACGTTCACTTTCCAGTTTATCTATCATTTATCTTTTTTATATTTTGTTAATCATACGTGCATTTGAACAGACTCGTCGTTTGATATGTAATAATTGTCAACTTTCGTATAGATATATGGATTTATATTTACACGCACTCACAAACGTGATCAGACCCAAACTGTTTTATTCGGTAAATACCCATAATTGAAGAGAATTTATTCTCTTATTTTCCCTAAACTTGCATTATTCGATGCCGCTCGTGGTTATTGTTGGCACAACGCTTCGAATAATTAGAAGAAACAAAATTATACTAATGGATATATCCTTCGAACGGACAGACTTGTAACGGTATCTTCAACCGTCGTTAAGCTTGACGTTTTTTTCGTAACCGCGACTCCCGAAATAACTTTTTTTTACATTGGCATTTTTTTTTCGATGTAATTGTCACAAATGTACTCTTTCTCTCTCGCTATCTCTTTTTCACCTTTTCACAAGAATGTTTATTTTTCACAATGGCTCATACACGTAGATTCTTTTTTTTCTTCTGTGATCTATTATTACCGCTGGTTATTCGTATAAAAAGTAGCATTTCCGTATAAAATTCACACGAGATAAAAATACAGCTCCAGGAGCGACGGAAAGTTTTAACAAAAATGCCATTTTATAAATGTGTTTCTTTCTTTTCTTAGTAGGAGTGTGATACGCGTGATACAAGATCTGAGATCTTTTTTTTTTTCATCTCGAAACTTTCTATTGAGACTCCTGACGGACGAAGAACGTAGTCCCGTTTTTTTTTTCTTTTCTCTTCGGAACGCAAAATTTTTATGATTAATTAAATTACAATTGATGAGATTTTCTAGCACGCTCACTAAATCTACAGTTACGTGATTAATTCTAGCGTGACGTCCGACTTAGAAATGAAGAATTTCTTGACGGACACAACGTGATAGATGTTTGATGACACGTGTATTTTCAAATTTTCATGGACTTTCGAGTTCGTCCTATTATTTTAGGATGAAACGCCGGTTAATTTACAATCGAGCGCGTTAAAGGATAAATCAATTCTATGCTTACCGAATGACAAGAATCACAACGCCGAAACATATTTTTTTTTTCTTCTCTTTTTTTTTTCTCGAAATTCAATTTTCTTATGATAACCGCACGGATTCGTGAAATGTCGTTTTGACTGTATACGGAAATATCTATTAATACTGAGAATCATTCAAACAACAAAAAAAAAACCTTAACCGTTAAAAAAATATATGAACCTGGAAATTGTTCGTGCTCGGATTCCTCGCGACGCAACATACTTTACATTAAGGACTTTTTCCGATAGAACTTTCTTTTTTTTTAATACAGAATCGTTGAAGCGATTTATCAATGCTTCTGTTCCACCAATTGATCGTTTGTACTATCCTCTAGCCACGGACATACATTATCCCTAGACCTTCGGAATATTTACAATATATTATATATATTTCTCGGTTACGGACCAGAAGTTATTTTTTTTTCTTTTTCTTTCTATGGAAATACATTTAAGGAAGAAAATTGAAATTTAAGAGATATTTTTGCAACCTTGCTCGAATCGGCGTAAGACAATACAAATTTAAGGCCAATTGATGGTACAAATACGATAGCATTTTTTTCAGCCAAAGAACATTACGAACACGATCATGCGCAATGAAAAACCAAACAAAACAAAACCGAAAATCAAACTCAACAAAATGTCTAATATTGCAATAACGAAAACTCATCACAACACGATACGTGAATTCGTTCGTTTCTGTCTCTTGTTTTTTTTCTTCTCTCTAGGAATAGGTATATTCGTGCATCGCATCTCGAATCCTGTGTTCCATAAGAAAAACGCTTCGTCTTCGTTATTCTTCTAACGAATCATTACACGGAAATTACAAAAGTAAACATTCGTTTGATAAATACAATAATGAAAATAGGCATTTTTTAATGCTTGTAGACATTTCTCTACAAACGAAAAAAAAAAACAGTAAAAATAGTGTTACACATCGATCGCGAGAATGACGCGAATGAATCGCAAGTTTCGAATTTTCGAAAAACGCATTCATAATTTTTTTGTCCTATTTTTCGATTCTTCACGGAGAGAAAATCTTTACGCAATCTTGTTTTTTTTTAGATATTCTTTGAAAATGTAACGATATGATGATGAATGTTGTATTAATGTTGATTAAATCGTTCTCGTTTTAACTGATGACACTTTGCGAGTGAGACGCCCTCGTTGGAATATCCAGCACTTGGACGTTTACACTGGCGTAGGAAGTGGTTGGGTGTTGCTGTGAGAAATTTTGGACGAGTGGGGTGGTGGAGTCGACGAGCTCACCAGGCATTGCCTCGTTCCGGATATCACTGGCGCGCAGTCTCTCCCTTCTCTGCCCTCGGCTTGAGATCACGCCTAAAGCAACAATTATCAAATTTATAAAACATATATTTTCTCAACGTGACAATCGTTTGTACTCGTGTTACACGTTTGATAAAAAAACGTAGCTTGAATGCGATATACACATTTTTACATGTACATATAATTGTTACATCTAGTTATTTTCTTCCCAAGATTCCAGTTCTGCAAATATATCGCTAAAAAAAATAGTCGGCCAAAAAATATAAAAAAAATAATTGAACAAAGATGAATCGAAAAATGTGGGATACATGTTGAGATTTGGCTTCCTCAGAGCTTTGAAGAAACTTGTTTTGATTTGTGCTAACTTGTGCTAACAATGTAAATGAAAGTTTGAGGCTAGAGAATGATTTTTTTTGGGTTTGTTAAAAGTTAGTTATTAAAATTAAAGATGAAATTCGATTCCTCATACCGCTTAGTAAAAACCGATTTTGAGCGACATTTACATGAATGCGGGTCCTCTTTTGAATATTGCGATTTATCTTGAAAAAAACAAATAGATACACTTTTTGATTCAGTACCTTTTTACGAATCAAGTAATTGGTGAAAAGGTTGATAAAATTGATAACGACCGTCCTACAAGAAGTTTGTTTGTATTTGCGGTGTAAAATTCGAAGACACACCGTTGATCTAAATATATCGCTATATCCCGTCTCCACCGATTGCCGAAACGCTCTCTAGTGCGTACGCGGTGTATAAACATCGGTGAGTCAGTTATTTCGGGTCTCGTTTTGAATTCACCGAAGACCCTCGGCTCTATATTTGCTTTTGACAATAAAATATTATTTTCCGAATATTTTTGTGTTCCTAAATTGGCGAGTGAGAAACACGTTTCTCAATGGCATTCTTACACATCGTCCGGCAATGTATCTGCGATATCGCAAAAATATATTTAAAAAAAAAAAGTAGAAAAAATATAAAAATAAATTGTAAAATTATAAAAATAAAATGATGCGCTGTTGATGTCCGTACCTATCTATCGCATTCGAGCACTCGGAATGTAGGTGTACATGTGTCGGTTGAGGGAGATGAATTGGTTTTGCTTACTCGATGATTCAACGAGGTCTCTTGTACGTTGTCCAAATTTCCTCGCATTGCTCTCTTGTGATTAGCCAGCTTCTCACGATTCATTGGCGAGCCTGGAACCACCACCGATTGCCATCGTATTAACCCTTATATTTACTCCGGGTTCTCCGAGCGACTTATTTTTACATTGAAACGACCCGTGTAAACAGAGCTTGTAACACCGCGACTTTAATTATTAAATTGATTATAAGATTTTTAGAAATTTAGAAATTATATTTTTCCATTTTTAGAAATTTAGAAATTAGATTTTTTGATTTTTAGAAATTTAGAAATTAGTTTTTTTGATTATTAGAAATTTAGAAATTGGATTATTTGATTATTAGACATTTTTTATTTTAATTATTCGACTATTAGAAACTTCGTGATTTTTTTAAATCGAGTGAATCGATTTGCCGCTCGCAACTCGAAATCTCATTACACTCGTATTTACGTTCCTCTAAACGTTTGCATCGAATTTATGCAATAGGACGTTTCATTGAACGACACGGATCAAGACAATGGATTTCGGCGGACGATATTATCGTCGACGCGAATCATTGAAAACAATGATTTCGCAACTCGTCAAGTTTCAGTTTACGAAAAGGCTGCACTTCGGGAGGTTCGGGTTCGACGTTCCAAATAGCGGCGATTCTTGAAAAAAGTCGTTTAACACCTGAAACGGCGCTGTTACGAGACTAGAAGGATTTGTAGTGTACCATACAGGTAGCTTATATCGTTTCAGCTTTTTAACAATCGGTGGAATTTTTCGTCCGCAAAAAATGTAAATGTCACTGTTAAAGAAAACAAAAAAAAATGTTTATAGCCGTATCAACGATAAGTACGGAATCGAAATTATTTCGGATCACTTGTGATCGGAATGTTTTTTTTAGAAATATTATACGACTTTCCTACCTATGTTAGAAATCATTGTGCAATTTATTTTCGCAGTTTGCGTTGCAATGACGTTTTAAAATGCCTGCGTTATAGGATGACCTTGTCAAGTCCTCTGTACATCTAATCAGATTGCGCAAAGAATAAACATGAAGTGACAATACTTGTTCGTTTCTTACCTATATAGCTGAGCAGTACCGGAAGGAATATAAGACCGTGCGCCGCTCCGAACAAAACAATACCCAAGTACATTCTAAAGTAGAATACCTGAAAAGCAAGAAAATTTCGAAATAAAAAGTTTTCAAAAGCTCTCGGTAAGTTTTTAATTGAATTTCACTAAGAAGAAAAAGGTAATTCTATATTTTAGAGAATTTCCCGAAAAACGCATGCAAAATGTATTTTTTGTCATTTTTTCATTGATTGGGTTGTAAATGATGATATTCCGTCGGGGGAAGCTGATTTTCAAATTTCCATAAAAAGTTATTGCGTTTTGAAGTTTGCAGAAATATGTGATAAAATGAGGCGTCAATTTTTTGAATGCCTCGATTTTGACCAAACAAACCCAAACCCAGACCAAACAAAGCCATAAAAAGTTATGGGGTTTTGACGTTTGCGAAAACATGTTCTAAAATGGAGGATAAATTTTCTATTTGAGTTTCCCAAACAAACTCATGAGAAAAAAAAAATTTCTATCGTTTTTCGGAAAATTTCTGAATTTTCCAAAAAGAAAAATAATGGGTACCTTGAATATTTGGCTCTTCGCGAAACCAAGGACTACGATACCGCCAAACTTCGTTAAAGTTATCCCACTGAACACGGAACTTCCCATGTTCGTAACAGCATCAGCGACTCTATCGATTCTCGTTTCTTTGATCGATACGGAAAACGAGTGTACCAAGTGACTGCAAAATTCAACGGATATCCCGACCGCCTATAAAAAGACAAAGTAAATTAACAAAATTTTCAAACACGAATAATCCTGAAAAAAAAAAACGTTTTTCAACTTACCATGACAAGATTGACCAACGATACGGCGTTTAGAGTGATATGCCACCAGTACATCAATCCTCCGATGTTAACGAGAATCATCGTGATAGTAATGATTACAACGATCGATGAAAATATGTCCAGGCCCATGAGCAAAAACGTCGCAACGAAGATAGCGAGCAACGATATTCCGAGACTCTTGAGTGTATCAGGCCACATTGTTAAATACTGCTCGTAAAAAACGTAAAAAACGCTGTACGGGAATACCTCGATAGTCTCGTTTATCTTTTGTCTTTGTAAATTCGTATTAATCATGCTCGTTAGATTGGCCGATATAGTCCGGGCTGCTTTCATAGAACCGTAATAATCAGCGGACGATTTTAATATCGTGTGATAAGCCATGAAGTATGACGCTCCGACCGTAGATCTGTGACGTTTCGGATCGGTTATGTAATTAACGCCATGACCGTACGCGGCGTGACCCGATTTCGCGCACTGATCGTCAGGATTATCTTGCAAGAAGAAAGATATGTATTTGTCGAAATCCGTGACGTTTGGACGACCGTACTTATTAATTCCGATTTCACAACTGCTGCAAGATCCGTCTGAAAATATAAACGATTTCAATCGATCGATACTTTACGATATTTAATTAAAATTCAAAACGATTATTCCTAATAAATAAAAAAAACGATGTTAATTTCGTTAAATTTATTTATATTGTGACTTTATGTTTTTAGCGACGATTCGAAGTTTTATATAATTTTTAGATTTCAATTAATCCTTTTTTTTTTCTTTGGCTTACCTGTATGAGGACAGAAGGAATTATTTTGCGGGAAGTATTTGCAACAATCCGGTGATTGGGACCAATCGAAATAATCGTCGAGCCACGAAGAAGCTGGTTTGGCTATGTAAGTTCTGAAACGAAAAATTAACGCGATATTGAAGTTTCAGATTTTTTGATATTTTCTGTCGCTAAGTATTTTTTAATTTTACCTGTTCCACTGTTGGGAAGCAATGAATATCTGTGTCGATATCGAATCCGTATTACAGTATTGTCCACCGCATATCATATTTTGCGACTCGAAATCTGAATAATTCAATCCTCCTTTCACGACGAAATAGACTGGTAGCCCGATCGATAAATAGCTGTTTAGGAACTGAAAAAATAAAAGCAAAATTACAATTGCAAATATATGATTTTCATAGCTAATAAATAATGACGGTACATTTACATTTTTTAGATCTTTTCAAAGCTATCGTTGCATAACTACAGAGGATTATGAAAAATCTCCATTTAATTACCTGGAAATATTTCATGACGAAACTGTCTTCGGGCATCGAGAGTTCTTGATCCAAGCCGATTTCTATGTGTGGAATAACGGCGATACTCGTGCAGGCCAAACCGAAGAATCCGATCATCACACCGACTCTGACCCACTTTTTCAAGAGCAACGGTACGTAAACGACTTTAAATATTTTGTACAAAATCCCGTCGACCACTTCTTCATTGCTGTCCTTTTTCGAGCCTCTCAGGAAGCAGCAGACATCCAATCGATTATTCTATAATACGTAGTTGAACGATCATTATTTTCGGCTAACGAAAACAACATTTCAACCATACAATTTTCATCTGGAAAAAAATTAAGTGTTTTTTACGTACCGTTTGCCGAAGGGTGTCCAACGCTAATAGACTTACGAAACAAGTGATTTGTAACAGAAAGTCTATCATCAAAGCCATTCCAGCGTACAGAGCGAAGGCTCTTACCGCAGGCATATCGGACAAACCACCTGCAACGTAATTATCTCCTTAGTACGCTCAACCCTTTTTTTTGTCTAAGAGGGGACTTCCATGATGATAGGATTGAGGATGTTTGGGTTTGTTTGGGTTTGTTACTTTAATTAGTCACCAATAGTGATATTTAGCCAGCGGAAGCTGAGATTTTTAATTATTAAACCCAAACAGTCTTAATTATTTCCATAAATTATGAGGATGTTTGGGTTTGTTTGGGTAAATTTTTGAGGGTTGATTTTTTTCCAAAATTCGGCTCGTTTTTTTTCAAAATTCGGCTCATTTTTTTTCGAAAATTCGGCACATCTTTTTTCAAAGATTCGGCTCATTTTTTTTCGAAAATTCGGCTCATTTTTTTCGAAAATTCGGCTCATTTTTTTCGAAAATTCGGCTCATTTTTTTCAAAAATTCATCTCAATTTTTTTCAAAAATTCATCTCAATTTTTTTTCAAAAATTCATCTCAATTTTTTTCAAAAATTCATCTCAATTTTT
>JAPYZJ010004050.1:0-14616 GCA_030522765.1 Ophioninae sp. B BG-2022a | reverse complement strand
GAAAAATTGGCAAAAATCGATGGTCCAACTTTGAAATTCTGCCAAAAATCAAAAAATCATCGGATTTTAATTATTAAAAAAGCATTTTGAAGAGAAAATCATAACGAAGAGATTGAGCACAGAGTGGAGTGCTTCGATAACTTATTTCCTAAAGGAAAAAAAGTTATCGATGATTGAGTGAAAAAACTTTTTTTGCCCTAAATCGATCGATAACTTTTTTCCTAAAGGAAAAAAAGTTATCGATGATTGAGTGAAAAAACTTTTTTTGCCCTAAAATCAAAAAAAAATTGGATTTTTAATATTTTTCTTAATGGTGTATTTTGATATAATTTGATCCCCTGAGCACGAATCTATCATTAATTTCCCCAAAAACCCAAAATTGTCATGAAAAAATTGTAAAATGCTTCTAAAAACAGGATTTTCACGATTTTTCATGAAAATTTTGGGTTTCGGGGGGTATTAATAGTAGATTCGTGCTCAGGGGATCAAATTACATAAAAATAGACCATTTAGAAAAATATTAAAAATCCAAAATTTTTTTGGATTTTAGGGCAACGAAACGTTTTTTCACTCAATCATCAATAACTTTTTTTCCTTTAGGATTTGGTACTCCACTCTGTGTTCAATCTCTTCGTTATGATTTTCTCTTCAAAATGCTTTTTTAATAATCAAAATCCGATGATTTTTCGATTTTTTGCAGAATTTCAAATTTGGACCATCGATTTTTGCCAATTTTTGCATACATACCCCTTTGCCTCTTTTTTTGCCGTTTTTCGAGTGGACTTTCCGGGAAAACTATACAAGGTATCGATACGAATCCAACGCCATTATTTAAGTCAGGCAAAAACCTTTTCCAAAATCACCAAATGAATCTCCATAGCTAATAAGAAGCTCACCGTACGACCTTTTGAAATTTCGTGATTTTTGAGATTCTGGAAAAGTGGCCGGGGAAGTCGAAAAATATTATTTTCCGTTTTTAAGCTCTTAAAAAGGTCTATTTAATCGGAAATTTTCCGCTGATTACGAATATGCCCGATTTTTTGCCGAAAGTTCAAAATTAGATTGGGAAAATGCGAAAAACTTTTCGAGAATATTTTTTTGACATTTTTCCCTAGAAATTGAGAGTTCAATTCGAATTAAACGCCAAATTTGTCTTCAAAGTATAAAAATACATCGACATGGACCTATGACACTAAACGTCTAAATATAATAATTATTTCGAGGCTAAGCCCGCTGCCGGAGCGCGCCTGATTGGCTGCCTTTCAAAATGTATAACAATTCAGCCCTTGATCCGGGAACCATCCGGGATGCTTATATCAATCGACTCAGAATTTCACGGCCAACTCCCCATTTCAAGGATGACATTCTCACGTGGGACACCCTGTATATATATACTAGAGCATTAAATCACTTCTCTTTATTGTGCAAATAAAAAACATTAAAATTGCACAAAAAATCTTTTCTAATCTCTACAGTAAAAAATAAACTAAAAAAATATTTCAACTATAAAAAGTAATTGAAAAAAAACGAGACCAAGGTTGACTTAGGGCGTAATGAAAATTGAGTCGGTAGCCGAAGAACGCCTCACACATACTCGCATTGATATCCAACCAGCGTCAAGCAGCAGCCCAAGGCACTTTTTCCATACAAGGGTGGTCGATACGTCCTTTTGCACGCAAGCGGACCATGCACGTACGAATAGCTCGAATATCGCCATAAATATTAATTACCAAGGACCCAACTGTTAAATATATATATACATAACAATCACCCCTCCGCGCAACCTCAGAATTGCATTCGGGTCGGATCCACGAAAATGTACACGCGTGACTCGATGATACATCGGCATCTTTTTTTCCATCGAGTTCTCTTTCTTTATTTTTCTCGCGCCTCGCACTACGTCGTTCCTTTACCGTCGATTCACGAAAGAGCGAGACTGGATTTCAGGAGACAGAGAGGCGAGAGATATTCCACGGGAGAAAGAAGCAAAACAAAAAAAAAAAAGAAAAAAAAACTGATTTCGCGTGCGCGGGAGAGACGGTGCGTGCATCAGCCGCGGCAATATTGATCTTCAGGAACTAATTAAAGTAAAAAAAAAAACGAACACCAATGAGAATTAATAGCGCGATCAACAAAGTGCTCTTTTCCTTCTCCTACCCTCCTCTCAACCCCTCTTTCGCCCTCTCTCTCTCTCACTCTATCTCTCTCTTTTTTTTTTCTTTTTTTGTCCTCCTCGCGCAGTTTAAAAATACGAGACACGTGTATATTTATATTTGTAGGACCGTCTCGTATGTACCGTAATGTCGTATATCGCTTAGCCCCCGAGACGTGTGTGTATCTTGGAGGGACGTCGCTAATTCCGTCGTGTTCCGAATCCATCAGGCCGGGGCGCCTTTTATCTTTGAGCCGACGAGGGACTCCTATCTAAAGTGGTTCTCACTTAGCGCGAGAGGGCGACCTCTCGCGGTGAAGTATAGCGCTACGACGCGCGCCTTCTTCTTTCTCAGGCGGCGTATGGCCCGAGAGCTTCCAGAAGAGACTTACACGTTCGTGTCTTCGTGTTGTTCGTACACACATTTTCAAGGTGTCCAGGTCTGTGGCGGGTTTCACCTCGGCATTGAAGACTCCGTTGGTGAATGAAGCTCGTTTTACTATTTTTGGTCTTGAGAGTGATGCTCCGAGGGAAGCTGTCCAGGAAGGTTACTCGTGGGAAAGAAACGCGAAAAAGGAAGAAAAGAGGAAGAGATTGGAAGGTGGAACGACGCGGAACGAAGAAGCTCGAGATCGCCAAATGAGGGTGAAAAGAGGGCGGAGAAACGATCATAAATATAAGCAAACGCTATCACTCAATTAGCACGGGTAGCCCGAGTTATCTTCCAAGAGACTCACGCGAATTCTCCTACCTCGTATCCTTCGCCTTCCTTGGTGGAAGAACTCGTAGCGATCGGATGACTACAGCTCGCCAGCTTCCCCTCGTTGTCCTCGATCCTTTAGGTTCAGTCTTTTTTTCGCGTTGCTACTTTGTTTATCTTGGATGGGAAAAACGTCACGATCGAGTGGATGAATGAACGAAGCAGGCGTAGTGGTTCGGTCGTTTTCCTGGATGAATGACGTTTTTTTTTCGTCGTTTTTTCGTCGTTCGGTCGTTTTTTTTGCACCTCTTTCATTCTTCTTAAAACGCGGAAAAACAGTTGTCCATTAAACGTTAATGTCAATGGTATCTTCAACCATATAAGATTTTCATTTATTTCACTTTTTTTTATTGAAGTATCAAATTCAAGTTTATGTCCTTTAGAGATTAAAATTTCAATGAATCGAAATTAAATTACGCAAAATCGCATTGAAAAATAATTCAAAATTGTTGAAGATTTTTGAAGATCTTGTCGATGCCGATCTTGCAGATGGAATTGGGCCAATCCATCAGCATCGAAATTTGTCCGGTTATTAATCCTAACAGGGCTAAATGAATCTAGTTTTCGATACTAGACACGTCTAGAGTATGTTTTCAAGTTCGGACAGCCGACTACCTGCCGACTACAGGTTTTCCTCTCGAGGCGTATCGCCACCAAAGACACTCGCATCGATCGCTGAATCGCAAGATAAGAAGATCTTGCCAAGTATTGTCGGATCGCGTTCATGTGCGATTAACCGACCGCTCCTCGCGCAACCGTATTCCCATTATTCCCTACCTTGTGCTCGAATGTTCGCGTATACCAGGACGATATTTACCGTCAGGATTCTCCAGCTGAAAACATTCCAGTGCAGGATTGGTCGGTAAATTTTTCCTCCGGGTTTGCGGGTTGCCAGTTGATGGATCCGGAAGGAGTCCACTATAAAATTTGGAACAAGCGAAGAGACCCGAATTTCCAGGTGGTGAGAAGCAGATATCTGGGTAGAGGAACAACAGTGAGAGGTGGAGGGAAGGATTGGTGAGTCGGGATAGGGAAAAGCAGAGAGGGAATATTATCCAGAGTAGCCGGAGGAAGGAGTTGGTTTTCCAGTGTACACCATCCTGGATCTTCCTGGAGCCATCATCAGAGCATACGGTCCAACCGTAGCAGAGCTGCGAATTCACGTTGAGAGCTTGAGCACTCTTCGACTCTCTCCCTCTTCCTCTCTCTATAATGTATACGTGTACGTGGACACGATAGGACGATGGAGATTCTCAACCCGATGCACGCTATAGCGCGCACTTAGCCCGCTGGTGGCGGCCAGCGGGATGAGGAAAACCATAGCGGGATGCTGAGAAAGAGGATGGAACGATACCGCGATCATGAGAGAAGTGGCGAGTCGTGAGAGAGACGAGAAAGATGGCCAAAGGGTGTACGTGTGGTAGGGCAGTGAAGAAGGGAGGGGGGAGGGATGCGCAACAGAGGGAGAGAGTGAGAGATCGTGAACGACGCGCGGGGACGCCCACCGTGGTCGATGGTCGATCGAGCGTGGGCTGCGGAGCTCGCTAATGCGAATATGCTGTCGTCCAGATAGAAAGAGATACCCGATAGCGAATCTGTGTTCGACACGGATGTCGAATTAGCTTGGATTTAGGTTGCCCGGGGAACTGACAAATAGTTATTGCTTGATTAGGTACGTAGGATGTGTGCGCCTGTATACTTGGCACACAGTTTGCCAATAAGGAGTGGGAGAACCGTCCGTACTACTCGTATTTATAAATGCTCGGTGACAGATACCGAAACCAGTGCAGCCTGAGTGCAGTACCAGATATACATGGCCCGGTACATGATCTCGACACCCTGACCCGTCATCCAATACCGCACGGATGTGCGAAAAACAAAACTATCGGTACCCTCTGATTGAAGGATCTTTCGTGTACGTTAACAAAGCCCTTTCTAGGTCACCAATGGCACTGATGACGATTATACAGTTGGACAAACATAGGAATCTCCAGTGATCGGTTATCAATAAATCTACCGATGATTCCTGATGGAAAAGATATGACACCATTTCTGTGCTGATCCTCGGAAGTAGAGCTTTTTAGTTGAATCAAGAAGAACCGTCATTTTGTTTTTATAGGCTACAGGAATTAATCCACACCCTGATCCATCGGAAGCCGAGCAACGGTTTTTTAAATAAAACTTAAGTAAGGCCCTGAAAGAGAAAGATAAAACGGAGCGAAGAACGACCTCGCTCAATGCTACGTTCAGCGGCCAGGAATCTTAAGTTAAATCAGTGATACATGTGCACTTAAGATTTTATCACCGTACGATACGCCTGAGCTCGCGAGTTTCTCTTCCTCTTTGAATATTACGAAAACCACTATACATCGGTTTCCCCGAGAAAGCACCGGAGACCCTTCAGCTTAGAAAATCTCTAACTTACCAATTTCTTTTCGTGGAATACTTTCCAATCGAAATTTCGATAGAGCCAAGGGCAGCATTTCCATCTGTCCATTACATCCTGAACATCGATCGCTCTTTCTCCCCTCACTTTTTAGCTGCGCTCGAAATCGATTTGGCCGAGTCTCGTTCGCTGATAATTGAAAATATTTTCAGGTACTTGTTATATACGTGGATCCTCGAGTCCCCGTGAGATCTTTCCTCGGGAATGGAGCGGTGATTCTCGTAGCTCGTTTCTCCGGGCGGGCCTAATTTATATGCTAATTCGTTGACTAAACGAGGTACCTCGTTGCACCTTACATATATAGACACTGAGAGACACACACCCACGCGTTGAAACACACCGGTGGAGTTTCTGGATGTTGCGCCATCGCGGGACTCGTCTCAGTCCGGAAGCGTACGTCCAAAACGAGATCCGAGAGAATCGTCATCGCGAAAACCCGTCGACAAGTTTCACCCGTTCGATTCGAACCTGTTCGTTCACGAGTGGACCGTACATCCTTTTCCCTCCCATCGAAATCTTAATTAATGTGCCTCGAGCGAGAGCGGAGAGAGTTTTCAACAAATCCAGCCTGTACGTACATTGGGGGGGCGTGCATACGTGGATAGCTCTCAGTGATCGAACGTCATCGTGACAAAAGCTTCGTCGACGATCGTCCATTACGTCCCGTAACCGTCATTGATCAACCGCGAATCAAATCGGTTGATACTGTACGTGAACGAATGAAACGTAGAATCAGGCCCGTATTGGACCCGAGTGTTTGAAGCTTTCGACGGATCGTCATCGAAATTGGTGGCATGTTCGAGAGGTCCTTTTACTCTCATCAACGCGGATTAGGTAAACCGACGAATCGAGGCGAACTCTCCGCAATTCGTATCGACCCATCGTCATATGTATCTTTATTTATGTGCTGGCGTACAATACGCGTGAACCTCAACGTACATTGTTACCGGATCGTTCGTATCGGTATCGTTCGCTCCGCATCAAGGATCTCATTGGCGACCGTAACACCGTCATGGACGGCACTGACAATTGGACAGTGTTTGCGCTCGTTTCGAGTGACTGCCGCCATGGTTGGTGCCGAAAAAACCATCCTTCCATCTTCAACGAACGAGCCTCTCCAACACCGGTTTTCCTTTGCGCCAACACGGCAAACAGTCAACCGGGGATGAGGACAACTTTTCATATAAATATACTAGAGGAAACCCAATCGGTAGAACGAAAAGAAAAACTTCGGAAATAATCGGACTCTAGGTTGCCAACATCAGCGAAGAATCACTCTATCGAAGGAGCTGGATGATCCGGTCTATTCGTAAAGTTTAGGCCTAGATACCATCGACGAAGTATCCGTTATACACAACGATCAACGGCGTTGGTCCGGGTAGATGGCGCGAGGGAAAGAGGAGGTTGGAAGAGAATCGATGGAGCGTGGAATCGGTCGCGGAGTACCCACCAATTAGTCCGCCGATGATTGGCGCGTGTAAACCGAAACGATGACGTAACGCGCACGGTTCGTTGCTCAGGGTGTGGGAAGTGGAGCTTTTCGGGTAGGAGAAGCTCGACGCGCGACTCGGCGAGTGAGAGACATACCTCGGCAGATGGAACGTGTAACGATGAAGCGAATCCAGAGTTGTGGACATTCGTTCGGTTGGTGCGTATACTCGTACGTGATATTAACACCAGCGGAGTATGGGCTTCGGGAAACTCGGCTGGTGTGACATTGCGGGCCAACTAGGCCCCACTCTCTTTGGTACCATACCTGTATTCCCTGCTTTTCCAGCATCGTGGAAGTGTATTATGGACACACAGCGCGCAGTTATAGGGTAGATGGGAAAAGCGGCGCGAGAGTGCTACCCCCATCATCCCCGGGAACGGAGACAGGGGAGAGGGGCTGTCTGGCTGAATGGGTACGCTGGGCAACAGGAGACTAATGGAATTGATTAAAATGTGTTCGATCGAACGAACCACGGGCCTCGCTCCACCTCTTCCAAACGGTCGTCCCGGCCTTCCCTTCCCCCTGCCCCCGCTCATCTCTGTCTCCCGGTGTACGTGTGGTGGCTTCATCGCAAACGGCCATCATCCCTCTTTCTCCATCAACCGTTGTGTTTTCCTCGTCCTTTATGTATACCGACAAACTTGCCGCTGTTCCCCATCATCCATATACTAGCTGGGATTCGGACGAACCTATGTGTACCAGAGGTGGATGCGGTACGTCGACCAGCGATTCCTGGATCCAATCGAATATTTGCGTTTAGGTACGTCGACGCGGAAAATGCTATCTTTGTCAATTAATTCAACCTGTTGTGTCCCCGTTCGCACCCGGGGTGGGGCTCGGCACGGACGCTGCCTCCCATATCCGGACACCCACCTATGTCTATTCAACGCGGACCAACTACAAATGTTATTTTCATACATTAATTACCCTCATTCGAATGTTATCGTTCCGAATGTAATTTGCGCCACGATTTTCAATGCTTCAATTAGTGCGGAAGGGAACTTCCAGTGTCTTTGGTTGCGCATTCACCGAAATCATTTCTGATTACGTCCAATGGACCTCCGGTGATGTCCCGGCTCACTGGACGAATTTACTCTTCGTACTGATCGTTCTTGCCGTCGGGAAAGGGCCACGCAGGAATGACTGCACCTCCGGACAAACAGTTACTCGAAATTGCAAATATTGCGTAATCCATTAATTTCATACAAATTTGTTTCAGAAAAGCACAAAAAAAATGGTTTTATAAAACTTGAACTACTTTTTTCGTCGGAGTCTCACAATTTGTATAATACATAGCTTTCAGCTAAAACATTCAGCTGAAAGCTTTGAATCGACTCGCAAAAAGAAAATACAAAATGACGACTTATTTAATAGAGTGCCTACTGAAAATAGAATGCACAAACACTAGCAACCAGATCGCCCAATGATGAAAAACTGATGGATTATTTTGTACGGTTTTGTCAGAGATTGAGTTAATGTAAATATGAACACACGATTAACGCATGTTCCAAATTTTCTGGTTATCAACTAAGTGGTTATCAACTAAGATGTGACTTCTGTTTTTAATAAGTTATTTATCAACAAAAGCAGTCTTTTGGCAGGATCGCTTCTTCTAGTCCGCTTCAGAAAAAAATGGTATCTAAGCCGATGTAATCGATTTGAGAAACCACTATGAAACGACCTCCAGCTAGTCGAAATATCGATATCGTTAGCACCGAGACCTGACCTAAAAAACTTGGCAATTCTTATAGGATAGTGTCCCCTGGTGACCCTTTGAGTGATCCAGGAAAAACAAGGAATCTCAAAAGAGACGCAGCTTCCTTGTGACCCGAGTTCTCTCTTTCGAATCCTCCCTGCGCTCGTCCCCATCCAAGTAGTCCCTGACCTCCAAATTCCCTGCGGAGTGAATCATCTCCGAAGTTTTGGCTCTCAGCTGGTTTTTCCATCCGGATCGTCGAGAGGATAACTCTCAATGAGTGAATCGCCGGAGTTTCGAGTCCGTTTCAACGGTGCGATAAAGTTTTCCAGCTGATGGACGCGTTATTGGGTGGAGGTTCGCGTGTCGTCGGTTAACTCCTCGGCGTTTCGAGGTACACGCGCAAATGTAACCCCGATAGCTACGATTAGGCTAATGCCAGCGAGAAGTACGAATCCGTTCTCCATCTCGTTTTCTATTTCGATGTATCCAGTCGAGTACACGTGTTCGTAGGTCTCGTGGCCTAAGTAGCCCCGGGAAGCCACTTATCCTCTTGACTCTTATATCGTACACCACCACTCATCCCCTTGCCCTTGTCCCTTCGGACCATCCTGTAAGCAGTTCTCAGAGACCCGTATGCGATTTTATTTCACGACAGATAGGGGGAGTCTGCGACGTGAGAGAAAGGAAACCGGCTTGGTGTACAGACTCGGGTGAATGTCTACGGGTACGCTTCGCGGACACGTACACTTACGTACACTTTGACCGGCCATTAATAACGCAAAGTTTTATTTAATTGCGAGCATAAATCATCCTGTCCAGTCTGAATATATACCGCGTGCATTAACGTTATTAAAAAAAGATTTAACCGTTTTTTTTTTTCTTCAAATTCCCCTATTCAGTACTCGCAGTAAGGTGAAATTAAGACTCGTGGTAAAATATGAGCTCTTAATATTAATATTTAAGCCTCTGATGATAACTAGAAAAATCTTGTCACATCGATCCGGCCACCAAAGTAAAATCGGACCCCGGAATTGGAACGATGATACTTATGGACACGCGCCATGATAGCGTTAGATTTAATGAAGCCTGAATGAAAAAATGACGAGAAGAGTGTAACGGTGCAGCGAGGCAAGCTGGAGTGGCGAGGGGAAAGGGGGGTGTTGCTCGACGATGCGTGAGGGACGAGTCGTTGACAAGAAGAGAGCTGGGACACGAACTGCGGGGCTGAAGAACGAGAAAGGAGCGTAAAGACGCGTTTGAAAGCATATAAAAAAAAATGAAAGAAGAGAATAAATGAAATAGATGTCTCTGAAGCGAGAGAGGAAACCGGACCCGAGAGTGTCGCTAATGAACCGGTCTCTGTCGTCTCTCTCGGACACTCGCATTTAAAACGGGGATGCGCCGCTCCTCGCGGATCCACCAACCCCTCCGCTTCCTCGTTTCCAACTCGTGAACTAGCCAGCGAGAGAAACCGACCGGTCTTCGTTACTTTGGTCCTTGTCATTGGTCCTCATTTCTCTCTGTCCTCTTCACCCTCCTTTTTTTACGCACTTTCCCCCTTCATGTTTAGTTCCTATCGTTCGTGCTTTCCGCTCCCCCTTTATCGTTAATTGCGCACTTACGGAGAGGGAGGGGGGTAGAGGAAGGCTGGGCTGAGGAGTCGTTCGGCCAGGAATAACTGATATCACGCTGTTAAATAGTCGATAAATTTACCTCGTGAGGCATCTCGATCGTATTATCCCAAAGAGAAATAGAGAGGTAGAAAGAGAGTCGTGTTAACTAACGGCAAGAACGAGTACATTGGCGAGTATAAAGCTGCAAGTAATCCGTTTCGTAGTGCTTCCACTCATAGGGATCCCTTTTGGCCGATATCAAACTTTCAAGGAAAATCTTTGGATACGTTTGTATTTACATCATCAAATATCACTTCACTAACTATTCGTTCCATGACTCAGATAGACCCAGGTATTGCTCATCGAGGCAGTTTTAACCCACTATTCTAAGATGGAAGCTAACGATGATTAATAGTTAATAGCTGGATCAAAAAGACTAGAGTTTGTTGAGACATCTTTTTGTCGACGATGAAAAGAAGACTGGAGATCCATCCGGAAGAACATTATCAGGGTTAACTGAATGAAAAAGCATCACCAGTTGAGTCTCGAACTTTGGTAACTCAATACGAAACAATCGCCGAGTCCTGTTGGATCTTTCGAATCAAGAGTTAGCGAATCAGCGACTTCATTGCTGTCTCTATTCGTTGCAACGCTTTTGGCAATTGCGTCGATGAGAGATGAAAGGTTTCTCATCACAAATATCCATTTCCAATCCGTTAGGTGATTTTTTTGAAAAGTCCTATCACATATACACGTGTGGAGATGCACATGTAGCTTGAGGAATTTCCTATCAATTAGGGACAGGTTTCCAATGTTGCGGTGGCTGTTGTGAATGTTGCTACTGTCGTTCTTCTCCTTCTTCTTCTTCGTTGTTATTTTTGTTTCCTCGCTCAAATGCTCTCATCGCTATCTCGTTTCTGCTCTCACCTTCTCGCTCGTCGAAGACTCCGCTCACGGCAGCGTCCTTATCCAGCCGAAGAATCCTGTTTCTCGCTTCGTTCGTACAGTTACCGGAGCCTCTTTAAGCCTTGGAGAACACATCGAGAGAGAGAAGTCGGGAGACATGTACCTGGCAATGGCCGAGAGGTGTTTGCTCGGTGCCCGGTCATACCGAGAGAGCGCAATAAGGATCACATCATTACCGATTATACATATATATAAATCCTATATATATAAATCCAGATACGCGAGCAGTAGCCGAACGAGGCGAAGAACGAAGAACGTGATAAATCATACGATGATTTCATCGATAAATCAAGCAACGACTTTATAAATCATTCTGACGCTCTTCAAACGTACCTCCTTCGACGCATTTCCATTTCTTTTTCCTCCCATAATTCTTCAATCGCAATCGAGACTCGTTTCTAAAAATGGCACGGGAGTCTTGGCACGAGTACTTCCGTCATTAGGTAGCTCGGATCGCGCACCTTTCGCCCACGGTTCAACAGCAGTTATTCCGGCAGCTCCGGAATAGAAGTTCCAGCACTCAAACGAGTATCAAAGTATTCGAGGCTTATCCTCGCGCAGGCGGTAGGTGTCTGGCAAACTACGATATTGCCAACGCTGGAGTAAACAGACCCGACAACCCGAAGGCCGAGAAGACCCGCGAGCTGATATCCCTAATAGTTTATGGCCAGGTTGCTCAGGCGTGAACTCCACTCCTGCAGTCTTCGATAGATCAAAAATTAACCTGTACGATTAATTTTCCCTCTATTTCAGCAAACTGCTAATCGAAATTAAGCCTCCAAATCCAGATGCAGTCCTCCAGCATTGATCGATCGAATACTGCACTGATATATCTACCCTATGAATTGGGCTTTTCTAAGACTCTGACGAAGTGATAGGGTTGCTAAACGGGGAAGCCTGTAAAACCCAAACAAACCCAAACCCTTGCTATTGGGCTCTTCATAGAGTCCGGCAGGTGATAGGATCGAGTTGAAAAAGAGGCAGACTGCGCTGCAGCCAATTGATGGCTGGTGAGAGACCTCGTACTCTAATAGTCGCGAGAGCACGACCTGTCGTCCGGTGTGTACGGGCTTGAATTGCTCCGGCGCACCCAACCACACCAGGTAACACACGCAACGTGTGAGCACCGTTGGTCTTTTCGATTTATCTCTCTCTCTCTCTCTCTCCCTCTCTCTTTCTCTCTACCTTCTCGCTCGGTCACTGTTGGCGAGCTTAATTATCGCGACACGACGTCGCGCTCAATTTCCCTTCGATTTCTCTCCTGCCGTGCGGTGTGTGCGTTTCATTGCAAACGGCATTCGAGGCGTTGGGCACCGCAACATTGCACACGATCACACTCCGATACACATTCACGAATCAACACGCATACGTACACTTTCGTATTTTCTCCGAGGCCTCGATACCTCCGGTCACCATTTATACATTGCTCGAACCCACGACAACATTCTTCCGGATCATTTACGTGCAACCGACTTAGGCGAACGAATTCGTAATCAGAATTGTCCAGGCTGAAACTCAGCTGCGTTTACACGCTTACACGGTCGCAATTGACTCGTGATACCTCCACGAGTATCTTACTTTTTAATTGAACTTGTAAACTCGGGGGCTAACTTTTTCTTGGAGTTTTCAGATAAATTCAAAAATTAGAGTTGAGGATGAGGATTTTCTCCAATGGACTTCCGGTGTTGCGGTGACTTTTGTCATTATTGCAGTCGTCGTTTCCAACGCTAGATAGGAATCGTGAAGATGTGAAAAAAAATAAACATTTCACGATTCGTTAAAGAAAACCCTAGGTTTAAAAATATCCTAGTTGGATAAATCCCCCCGGTCAAGAAAAATCCATATCCAGTAATTTTAGAAGGACTAAAACCCTCGATTGCTAAATCATTAGATCGATAAAAGTTAAGAAATATCGAATGATCACTGACTAGTAAAAACCTTGTATGAGAAGTCCTTACATCGATAAAAACCTAACTGAAGAAATATGGAGAAACTTCTGAGCAAAACAATATTCGATTAAGAAATGTCTAGGCGATAAAAACGCAAGATCGAGAGAACTCTACCTCAAGGACACTCGGAATATTGGAGTAGAAATATCTCTGTCGTAAGTTTTTTCAAACAATGCTCAATTACGATTAATTAATCTCCAAGTGAATTATTTATGAGCGATTTCCCTTCCGCTAATCCAATAATAATAAGTCCGCGGAATCAATTATCGGTTTCTGTTGGCTCAAGATAAGGTATCCGCTCTCTCGAATCTCGTTTGGAATTTTTCTCAACTGGCGTGACGTTTTATCAAACCTATTGCGCAGTAACTGTTATACTCGGATCGTTCGAGGAAAAGAAATGCCACTCGGAACCATGAGTGGGAGCGAGAAGTAGAAAAGGAAATAAAAGAGGGGAAGAGAGAGTACGGAAGATATTGATTGATTGATCGATTATGTTTATTACGGTCCAATCAACTCTTGGGAAAATGTGAAGGAACGAACGAAATTTAAAAAAAAACAACAGAAAAAAAAGTTTTGATTAAAAACGAAATAAGATAACGCCGTATAATTAATATTCGGTACAAAATATTAATAAATCGTTATAAATGAACCAAGATAGAAAATAAAAAATGAAACTAGAAATTTAAAAAATAATTAAAATACAAATGATTTTTATATTCACGATACAAAAAAAATATTATTATAATTATGTGTAATAATTCCTAATTACATTAATAGCGTATAAAAAATGATAAATTAACTCGGTTGAATAAAAATAAAAATACATCGAGGTAATAATGAGCACGGAAATAGTTTATGGTTAACTGTAATAATCAGGTGTCAAACGAAAAAAAAAAAACTCGTACGGAACGAGGGAAACGTTCTCTTTAGGGATTTTCCAAGCTTGTCCGATCCGTGTGGACTCAAAGGAGGTACGGTATTGGGATTACGTGGGTTTACTCGTACGTGGTGCACAGTTTGGCCGTCGGAGCGCTGGAGTGTTTGCCCCGTTGCCGCGCTCCGTCGCCTCTCAACCGATAAAGCCGAAGAGAAACGCTACAACATGCCGTTACTTCCTGATAATCGATTCTCGGCCAATTAATAACGTCAATTACCACCGAATTATAGCCCGCCCGGGATATCTCGACAATTTCCTGCTGCATTCTGTCTCTCCCCTCCTTCTCTCTCTTTCGCTCCATCCCTCTCGTGAACGATCGGTTGCTCGGTATGCCTCGTGGCTTGGGCGAAGTGTTGGGAAATGCGGGAGAGCCACGATGAGAGATCACACTGCAATATGGAAATTATCCGCCCATACACAGTCTTGCAGAGTTATCTACACTGCTTATAGAACTATGCAGTTCCTCGCGTATGCTCATAAACATGGGCACTTCCACGCAAACTCAACTCGTATCGCAGCCGGAAATTTTAGACACTTTTCGGCATTGTCAATGATTTTTTTACGAATGGCCATTTGCATTTTTCGTGACCGTCATTGCGACG
>JAPYZJ010004049.1:0-23537 GCA_030522765.1 Ophioninae sp. B BG-2022a | reverse complement strand
AAACAAACGTATAAAATATGCTGGCTAGAGAAAATGAAAAATTACATAATATTAATAGATAAGAAAATATGGACGTTTATTCGAAACGAATTAAAAAACTGTAAATATCAATACTCCAACGAGATGCCATAATAAGACGAAGGACAGACTATTGTAGGTCAAAAAGAACACGCCACCCACGTTTTTCACCCTTCGTTCCTACAACCCCCCCTCTCCCCCGAACCCAAACCAACCCTCATCACTCCTACGCTGTAAAAAGCGCAGGCACGTATGCGAGGTACAGCAGCCTCGCATCTCGAAAATCCGATCGTCGATATTTCGACTTGGACGATAATACATACACGTGAAAAATGCGCGTTCGGCTTTGAGGGAACGCCCGAGCACGAGCTTCGAGAAAAAATGTAGAAAAATGTGTATGACGTGTTATCCGGGCACTTTTACATCTCTGTAAATAGGGAGGAGTACATAAACGCGATTACGCCTGCGCCAGGATATTGCAACTCCGGGCTAATGTACATTTCCCTTTGCTGGATCCAAGCGAACGTTCGAACAGCCAACAATGTGAATTATACTCGCAGGACATCAATGGGGATCGCCAATATCACATCCTTTTTTTCCTTTGTTGATTAATGGATTTTTTAGGGGTCGCTGAGGTTCGAAATTTTCAGGCCATTGTTTAATATTTCGTTGAGAATGAAGAAACTTTTTTTTGTTATTATTTATGACGATTCTGTGTTGCGAAGTCATCAAATGCCAACTTTTGTGGTGGTTCTAGGGTCTACGATCGTTTTTATGTAACCCGGTATGGAGGATGTACTTTTATGATGATTCCGGATAAAGACGTCAAGGTTTTTTCAAAAATGGGGAATTTCTAGGCCGCAGGTTTTTTTTTATTTGCAGTCTGGGAGAATAGTTATGAAAACGTGGTTAACTGCTCTGAGGGCTTCGGGGTAACTGTGCGCAGAGGGTAAGTGTGTGGAACCTCTTTTTCTTGTAAAGGGGTAAGGGTTACTTTGTGCATAATTATTATTAGTTTTTTAAGAATAATTATTATGTATTAGGAAAGCTTGAGAGTGATTTTTTGCTAAATATTGTTTATATATTTTGCTTACTTCATTAGAATTTCATTTGATGTATTTATAATTTTTTTTTTAATCACGGTTATAATAATTCCGACGTGGAAACTTTTTTGAAATGTAAAAAAATCATGGTATTGGGAAAGTATAGAAAATAAAGCTTGTTTCCACCCACAAATATAACTTGCACCATTCATTCATTATAAATGGGGAAACATGAAAAACGTAGCTTTTCATACATTTTTTTTTTTTAAGAAATGTTATGAACTGTGTTTCATCCACCTTTGCCAAAATGTCCGCAACTCCTTTTGGAATGTTAAACATTTTTTTTTATTACAAATTGATGTTAAAACTTCATAAAATTAAACAAAAAAAAATATCGTTTCCTTCCATTCGTCATCACTGTCGTCCTTTCTGGCTCAAAAAGAAAAATATTCTTTCTCGCATACGTCTCATTTTTGATAATCATAAAAATGCAATTTATTTGACAATGCTGTCTCCCAGATTTTCATACAGTAATATGCCTAGCTCGGGCTTGACCGTTTCAGCAGAAAAATACCCATTTAACTGTCCGCGGGCGTTTGTGTCAATAACTCGTCCTACAGAAAAGGGAGTATACACAAAGGGACTATATTGGAAATCCTCTCATCTCGTATCGATCGAAAAGTCGGAATTTCTCGCTTCTCAAAAGTTGATGCCCGTGGGGTACAACCGTTCGAAAGATGGTGCAGCAAAAGCAGGAAGACATCGATGCTCACTTAACCCCTTTTTTCCTTTCTTCTTGTCTCGTCCAAAGAGGTTGCTGGGCCAATAGACCTATAACTATATTTACAATTACTTTATATTAATAATAAATTATGAATAATAAGATGATGATAAAAATAATAATAAAATGACAATAACATCTATAACATATAAAAATAACAACGGCACAATAATAATATAATATTATTATAAATACTAACAATAACAAAAATATAGAATAACACTAATAATGCAGTATTGTTATAATTATTATACCGTTTATTAATGTACAAAAGCAACATACTTCAATATTTTTATTATTTTATCATCCTTATTAATTAAATATAAAAAATGAGGAATTTTGTTGTCGAGCAGCTGGACCATATGTACAGTCACTGAGAAAACCTCAGTCGCCCACATGTCTACGTAATCGAATTTGACTTCGATTATTATTGAAAATAGAATTAACATTTCTAAGTGTTAATTTATTTTCAAATAACTCATACGTAAGGCTAATCATTGACGACGTGATCTATGCTTCTAAATCCACGGTGTCCTCATTTCGGACCTTTTTGTCTGCGAGTCTATTAATAAAAAAAACAAATGGATAAAGCCAGTAATCCCTCGAGTAATAAAAAACAAAAAATGTGTAAAAGTTCAAAGCAAGCAAAAAATTGGTAGTTTCGGAAGTTGTTATTGCATGGTGCAGTGATCGATCGATTTGCACTTCACCAATAGCAGGTCACGTACGTTTCGTCCATTTACTTCCGGTTAATTAAAAATTCAGAGGCAAACACGTCTAATACGATAATCTTGAGAGCGTCGAGAGGAATAAGATGGGAAATACGAAGAGTGGCGAAGGATTTGAGAGAATGAAGGAATGGAGGTTCAAGGTGGTGAGGGGGGAAGAGAGGAAAGGTAGGAAGGGATTGCACGGAGAAACGTAGCCATGAGGGATGATTAGATTAATTGCGACAAAAACTTGCTCCAGTTATTTTGACTAATGCTCGGTCCCCCGGTTTTCATCCTTCTCTCTTGCTCTCATTGTTGTCGGATCGTCGGTATGTGCGGCTCGTTGGGGATCGTAAATTTGGACAACCGTAGAAAGTGCCCCGGCGTTTCCTCCCCCGAGACGGGGAGAGGACAAGAACGTGTCGAGGGTGGGAGAATTAACGCGAGAAATTCGGGAAAGACCAAACTTTTCAGTTAGAACGAGCACTTCCTCCCACCTTTATGAATAAATTATAATTATGCAGGTCCACTCGCGGAGAGGGAAAACGAACAAAAAAAAAAGCGATCCTGTGTGCAGAAAGTTTTTATGGCGAAACGTTTGCGCGGTGGACCACCGTTATGCCTCCGTGATTTGCTGGTTTGGCTGACATTCAAAAGCAGAAGTGAATCGCGAGGCCCAACGTTCGTGTACATCCATCTTTCGATGTATTTGTTATGGACGATGAACCACATTTTGTCGCGATAGAAACAAATCGTTTATCCATGAATGCACGCATGAAAATTAGGTATATTGAGATTTTGTATATTTATTTCACCTTTTTTTATTCGAAAGATATATAATTTTATATATTTTTTATTTATATCCATTTATTTCAATATCTATATTATTTTATGATGTTTCCATTGAAAAGTATTGAAAAATATAATTATTTATTTCTCTATGGAAAAAAATATAGTTGTCACTTGTATTTTTTTAATATTTAATGTTTGTATTTATAATTATATCCATTTTTTTAATATATAAGTGTGAACATTTTATATATTTTTTTATTCATATTTTATTTATTTTCATATCTATGTTATTATGTAATGTTTCTATTGAAAAGTATTAAAAATATAATTATATACTTCTCCATACAAAAATATATAGTTGTATTTAACTTGTATTTTTTAAATATTTAATGTTTGTATTTATATAATTATATACATTTTTTTTAATATATATAATCGTTAACATTTTTTCATATATTTTTCAGTCGAAGATTTAAAGAAAGATTTTTCTGCATTTATTTTATAAAAAATGATTATTTATTCGTCATTTCGAGTGGGATGAGAATGAAATCACATTTTATTCAGATATAGTAAAGCAATGGAAAAAATGAAACAGTGCTATTATTCATGATATCGAACGTAAAAAAAGGATTTTTTAAATCTATTTTATTTTTTTATAAGATAACAAAACATCATTGGGGGAAATTATTCAACCCAGTTGAACACCGTGATCGACCCGATTTTCCAATCCATTTTGTCCCTTCGGGGACATTACAGAATAAACACAGGATATTCACATAAATATCTGTCCATCTGTTATTTTAGTAGGTACTCGTGCGTTTCGCCTGCTTTTTACATTCTGATAATTATCATCGTGTTATCGGATAAACGAAGCGTCATATTTTTCCTGCTAATTGGTACGTCGGATGGTCTTAACGATATTGTAAAAACCTTTTCGATGGAAAATATTCAACTCGCCACGAATATTACCGAGTTTTTTTCGAGTTCTCAAAATTAGGTCGGATAAACGCAGGAAACGAGTTTCCATATATTTTCAGCGATTTATGACCGTGATAACAATGTGTAAGCTAGGCATCCAGAAAACCGGTCGCTTTTCAATTTTTTTTTTTTTTTTGGTATGACGTCAGAATTTTACCCATTATTCGTCCAGAATCTTAACAAGTATGAAGATTTTTTTTCATTATAACTAATGATAAACGATGAACTTGTTATTATACATAACTTGGTATACCTCTAGTTATTTTTCTTCCGTTAGTAATGAGTTATTTTCATGGTGATCAATCATCTGTTAAGAAATAAGAAAATGCACTTTTAGTCCAATAATTCAACTTTCGTAAAGCCTGATGATATTTGAAATTCTAAAAATTACGGAAGTAGAAAGCTGTAGAAAAAAAAGTTCAATCCTCTTACAAAAAAACAACTTTTAACTTAACAAATAAAAAAAAAGGTTCTAAAAAATCTGAATATTTAAAAAAATCGTTCTTTTTTCAAAAATCGTCTAGTCTAACCAAGCAAATATTTGACAAGTTTGAAAAAAGGAATTCACGAAAAAAAAAATCATGAATCACAATCGATCTCTGTACACGTATATTCTAAACATCCTTCAACAGTTCTTATCAAACTTCCCTCCTCATTACGATTCTTCACAACCATTAAAGAAGAGCCCTTTCAGGATATTTGAGACGCCAGAAACGCGTGAGTTCGTTCCGAGCATCGTTAAATTTTCGCAATTGCATTTCCACGAATTTCCGTGTATTAGCGTACATCGTTGAGGGAAGAATGAATGTCGCGTTGAATAATGGATCACGGCGAAGTTCGGATCTCGTCACTGTCGATGAGCGAAGCGAAAACGGGCGAGATTATTCCACCGTGCTTTCCGTCATTGTCCTGCGATCCGGGGAAAAAAGTCGGTGAACAAAAAAACAACGAAAAAAAATAAAAAAAAAATAAAAAAAGGAAAAAAAAAAGAATTAATCATAGCTCGTGAAAGATTCAGTAGTTTCGAGAGGGAGCAGGGTCAAGACTCTCTCTCTGTCTCTCCAAGACAGATAAAAGGTTTTGATAGGCCAAGGCACCGTCGATCCTGAAAGCGTTTTTGCGCGATTGAATTGACTTGGCACGAAAGATCCATCAAGCGAGAACGCGAAAAAAAAAAACAGGAAAGGGCGAGTGAATAATCCATTTCCCCCTCCCCCCCTCCGCCATTTTTTTTCCTCATAAAGGAATTTCCATACGAGCAGTATAAGCAGTCGCTTTTCGCCTTCCGTATATCCGAGAGATGGCGCTCGTCTGAATATTCATTACGCGTTACATAAATGACAGCGAAATCAACGAGACCGCGATGAGATCGTCCAAGGGATTGGCTGCCGTCCGAGTTCCATGGGGAATTATGCATTGCTCTCTCTCTCTCTCTCTCTATGGACCGGCCGAGCAAATGGACTCATCAAGCGAATTAGAATTCTCGGTAAATACACGCGAACGTACATAGACGAGTACCCACCTGTAAACCCACAAAACACGTATACGTTGATCGTATACTTCGCGAGCGTTGGTTTGCCTGTGAATGAATGAAGCTTTTATTTATCCAGTGCGGAAGTAAGCACGGACCATTAGTTAATGCCCCTGCGGGATATCCAGCTGATGCACCCTCAACATCCACAGTATTATCCGCTTCGATATCGCGTTATTCAAACTTAATCATTTACCGAGATACAACGGAAGTGTACGTGAATCAACTTCCTGCTTATGGGCACTCGCGATTATCAATTATACAGCATTATTTGGAAATCGGTTTTGGGTATTACCGGATGGGTCGACATCGTCGATATTGTTGAATATTTTAAGAAACGTATACCTCTTGTTGAATTATTATATATTCATTATCTTAGAATTTTTGGAAATTATATATTCATTATCTTAGAATTTTTAGAAATTATATATTCATTATCTTAGAATTTTTGAAAATTATATATTCATTATCTTAGAATTTTTAGAAATTATATATTTATTATCTTAGAATTTTTAGAAATTATATATTCATTATCTTAGAATTTTTAGAAATTATATATTCATTATCTTAGAATTTTTTCGTTTGATTTATTTAGAAGCTGTAAACATGGGAATTTAAAATGATGTTATGGGAAAACAGCTTTTGTGTCAGGTGTTAATAGTTGTGAAATGATGGGTTCTAAATCACTGTTTATTCTGAAAACTTCGTATTATCGAAATTTAGGATCAGGGATTGATTAGGGTTCGTTTTGAGTAAATAGATTGTCTAGTCGCGTTGAAACAATGAATTTATAAAATAGTGGAAAATTTATTTCAACGATGAATCAATCAGCAGTCATTGGAAAACTCGATATAGATTGATAGCTTTTAAGTAATTATTTATAATAATAATTCTCTAGCGAACGTATTAATTGAATTTAAGCACTTTTTCGTTGACCAGCAATATAATGTGTAATTTAATTCAACTTCAATTATTAATCATTTCAATTATAGATAATTGAAGTCGAGAATAAAATTTTTTAAGTATTTAGTTATTACTAAATCTGCTATTTGTAAAGCCAAACATATACGACACGATCTAGGTTTGTAAATCCACGATTCTCTTATTTTAGACAAACTTTTTGCCTTACTTTTGCATCTAGTAATATCCTAAGTCGTTTATTGAAAAAATATTATGCAAAATAACAAAAACACATTAGGAAAGTTTGGACCTTCAGCGGTAAGAAAAGTGCAGCTTTAAGGATGAGAAGGTTAATAGACCTGGCAGTTTTTTTTTGAAGATTTGGAGGAATCTACCGATACAAAAGCATCAAAGTACTGAAGTACCCATGGAAGAAGAATATATAGAAAAATAAAAATATTTTTTCACCAAGTTTTATGTGTTTTCGTTCTCAGGCTGAGAACTTTCCAAACAACCTTTTTATCTCCATCAATTATTTTGGATCCATAAAAAATGTTGAGTCTCTCTCTCTCTCTCTATATATATATATCTATATTATTGTTATTATTATTATTATTATTATTATTATTATTATTATTATTATTATTATTATTATTAGTTTTCATTACTGTAACAATAATAATATATTTTTTTCTTTTTGTTATCCCTTTTTTGCCCCAAAGTCTTGACTAGGGCATAATAAATTATATCATCATCATCATCATCAGCATCATCATCATCTCTCTCGTACGTGAGATTGAAAGAGATAGACAAAAAAAAAACGTTTGATAACAAAACGTGCGGATAACGAGCCAAGAATTCATGGAGTCGTCTTCATGTTTGATTCCATTGGAACCATCGAACATTTTCAATTTTTTCAGGTAAGGACAAATCCAGGTTTAAAGAAACGCGAAAGCGGAAGGAGAAGGTATGCAAGGAGTAGATGGAGTCTAGTAGCAAAGCGCGTGAAATGAAGAGGGTGCGAGAGGAGAATAAGTGCGAGATGAATTTGCGTCAGGAATTTCTTTCGGAAGAGTTGCTTCAGTAATAACGGTCGGCGGTACAAGAAAGAAACAGGACGTCTAGGAGGAAGCCAGAGAGCGGAAGCGCGAGACAGACATCGAGCTGAAGGGGCCAGAAGGGAACGAAAGGAATGAACGCGAAACGTAGAGAAAACAAAAAAGAAAAAAAAAAAGAAAAAAAAAGAAAAAAAAAAAAGAAAAGAAGTAAAATGAGAGAAAAATGAGCGAGCGAGAAACGCTAAAGAAGAATCTAGAAGAGCGCTTGCCCTAGTCGGGAAGGTAGTTGCGGCGGATTTGCGAACGAAACAAAAAGTCCGTCCAACTCCTTTCCGTCTCGGTTATGCAGCTGCTACTCCGAGACTATGTGCACATTGCCCGACAGCACTTCCTTCTCTGTGATCTTCTCGCAGGGGGACATTTTCCTCGTAAACTCCAGGGCATGGAAGACGAAGCAAAGGAGCAAACGGAGTGCCACTCCAAAGAGCCTTTACCTATTTCCCTAACGTCGCTTATCTCCCTTGCGTCATAGAATTTTAACTATAAACACGAAAAAAACGAGTAAAAACAAACGAAAAGCTAGAAACAACAAAAGAAGGGCGATCTTCGCAGACTCGTTTATCTTACGTGGACCACTCGAAAGGTGCAGTCGTCACAATGCGGATGGAAAAATCTAGAAGTCTTGACCCAGTTTTTATTAATTTTTTTTTCATTCATTTTTTCATGTTTACAATTGTAAAACGATAATAAAAAAAAAGGTCTTGTTGAATCCGGTATCAATGAAGTTCGTTGGACCTCATCTCACATTCGTTTGTGCACACGCCAAATGTATGGGCCTCAAGAGACCGGGCGAAATTTTTTCGTCGGTGATTCGTTGGTAAAGTTTGGGGAAAGAAAGTCTTGGATAAATTCATAAAGTGGGTAAGAAAAGTATTTGCGAGTTTCGTTATTTTTTGTTATTTTTTTTAAGATTGTCCTGAGAACGAAATAAAATAATTCAGCTAATTTTTGTGCTCGGTAATTTATCTGGGATATAGGGGAGATTATCCTCTAAAAAAACATAACTTTTATAAGTTGATTTATTTTTGTTACTTATAGTTAAGAGAAAACCAAATTATGTGATTTATAAACTAAGCCAAATGGTCATTATTAAAGTTGATTATTATTTTGAAAATCTTATATTTTATTTGAAATTTCCCTTAGCGTCCTGGCGTTACCCCACTTTCCCCTACTAGGATTGTTCAAAAAATTCGGTGACTTCAAATTTCGCGGGTTACGTATATTGGATTAACGATTTTATTTTTTGTTATGTTGGTACACATGTCCCCAATATATATTGACATTATCAGCTATTTCGGGTATTTAATTTTTTTTTTTGATAGATATAAAGGTTAGACGTGTTTCGGGGTCCTTGGCGATTTTTTGATATAAAAAATGATAATGCACCTGCTCGTGAATCCTCGCTTGTTCGTGATTGTTTTCTCGAAAAAATACAGCGAAATCATACCTCAGCCACCGTATTCACCGGACTTGGGCCGTTGTAACGTTTTTTCCCTTTCCGAAACTGAAAATAGCGATGAAAGAAAAAAATAAAACGTCACTATATTTTTTTATTTTATTTTAAAATCCACGTCAATTCTTTTTTGTATTAAATGTAAAAGAATATGTAGAATAGATAGTAGTAAAAATAGAAAGATATTTAAAGAGGCTTAAAAGCTTTTTGGTAGCATTGAATATATCAAAACAGTATTTACAGGAAATTTTACTTGCCCTTTTCAATTCGACGAAAAGTGCCGTTGAAAGTCCTCGATTGTTTTCGGAAACTTACGGCGATTGTAAGCCAACGATTAGAACATGTGAGCACTGGTTGCTCAAATTCTTCAAGAATGGTCATTTCAACACAAACGACACGCTTTGGAAGGATCAGAAGGGTGTTGTGTGCTACGAGCTGTCCCATCCTAAAGAAACCATTACGAAGGATCGGTTTCGACTTCGTTCGAAGCGATTGAGCCGAGCATTGAAAGAAAAACCGTCGCAATTCGAGTAGAGATACGATGGAGATCTTCTTCAGCATTACATTGCTCAGTGCCACGTTGGATGGTGAAAACGTGCTTGGAAAAGCTGAAATGGGAAGTCCTAATACAGCTGTAATTTCACTGGAAACTTCCTAAAAATTGATGTACTCTTCTGATATAAACTCTTCTCAATTTCTGAAATTGTTTATTAACAAAAGCTTTGATATTAAAAACAACGTTTTATAGTAACCAATTCTTAACGATTTGTGACTGTAAAAAGGGTTTTTAATATGAAAGCATATTTTTATTAACTAAATGGTACTTTTTTTCATTTAGTTTAATTGGGTTGAAAGAGTTTTTAATATTAAAGCGTACGTTGATTAACTAAATGGTACTTTTCAGCATTTTATTTAATTGAGTAAATCAATTACCTACTTTTTTTTTCATTTTGCTGTAAACGACTTTACTATGACAAAAAGACAAAATGCGAAATTTTAGCCCACAAGATTCAATATCGGAGTCAATTACGATGTACAGTAGATTTCCTCTTCGAGTCGTTGATGAAAATTTCGGTCTTAAATGTTGCGAGGATACTGCTCTCAAATTCGTGCTGACCAATCGTTTTTTGTTCCCTCAGAAAAACGTCGTTAAGTTTCCAACTTATTCCATTTGCAATCCCGACAGGCTCGTGGACGAAAACATCCGTAATCGAAAAGAACCGTCCGTGTCATCAGTTTCATTTCCCCTCGACTCTTAAACGTGGAAATACGTATTACGAAAAGAGCCAACTCCGTTTTGGTCACAGTTTTTCGACGAACGGGTACGTTGAACTTGCTGAGAGTCCAAGAAAAAAAAAAAAAAGACAGCGAAACTTGAAAGAAAGCTGAAAAAGAGAGGGTCGAGTGGGACTTATTTATTGGTAAAGTTTTCATATAAAGTTTCTTCCCTGGATTTCTTGGTAGCCTCGTTCCGGACAAGGGAGACTGGAATGACGAAAAAAAGGGAACGAAAGATAGAGGTCGAGTTTTTCCACGATTTGACGGAGAACACGCGAGAGACGTGGCAGAACGAGACCAACATCACCAACAAGGCGACGTGTGTCTCCGACAGACGCCGAGCACGAAAACAAGTCAGCTTTACGACGACTACGTACTTTTCAGAGGGTCCATCGCCTACGTCGATATAGTTTTACCCATGCGTAACACTCACGAGAAAACGTCGCAAATTCCGAGTTTTGTGGCTTGGCCATCTTCGCATCTAAACTTCTCAAGCCCAAGTTTTTTTTTTTCATTATTCCATCCAACCTCAGCTTTATCCATTATCGATATGTTCGTTATCACAAATTGGGTCTTGCTGTCATTTAATCAGCATTGCGTGAAAAAAGTTTTAATCCTGATCATTGGAAACAGTAATTTTTATCGTTAATTGACGTGTATTTAAAAATAATATAATAATGATAAAAAGAAGAATTTTATAAAATATGTAGTTTTCTTTCTCCATTCATCGAAATATGAAACGTGCTGACATCGACGAAAATATCGTCAGTCAGTGTTTTCATGAACTTTATCAATCCGATTGAAATACTTACCAGATCTTCGAAAAAAAAAATCGAATAATCCCCCATAGATTTTCTTCCATTTTTTCCATTCACCAGAAAAAAAACACATTACTTTTTCAATGTTTCTTCGTATGTTTTTGTGGAGCAACAATAATAAAAACATAGGCTACAGAAGAATAAACAACCAAAATTACCAAATTTTCTCAAAAACGAAAAGAAAAAAATCACCTAACATACTTCCGAGAAAAGTAGGATCTGTATTTCGAAATTGGTACCATCACATATATTCTAAAACAAGCAAAACCCACGCAACAGTAAATCAGAAAAAACGAATCTGCATAGATATCGATACGATGCAGATCTTTTACCCCATATCATATTTTTCTTTTCGACATTCCACCCACACACACACTCATTTTTTACAATACACAATTCATTCGCAGGTACATACGTTGAAAAGTAAATAAGAGAAAAGGAATATAAATAAATGAAAAAAAAGGAATACAAATAAATGAAAAAAAAGGAATATAAATAAATGAAAAAAACGGAATACAAATAAATGAAAAAAAAGGAATATAAATAAATGAAAAAAACGGAATACAAATAAATGAAAGAAAAAGGAACATAAATAAATGAAAAAAACGGAATACAAATAAATGAAAAAAAAAGGAATATAAATAAATGAAAAGGATACGAGGAAGGAATGGAAAATGGGATCCTCGATGACGAAGCTGGAGAAAAATAACGCAGCTGGCTCGGTGCTCGTGACGTTTCTCGCGGTAATATGTTTGCCCATAGTGCGCTTCGGTGACCGTTGCACAGTCTCTCTTACATATATATTTATATATATATATCGGGAGACCTACTCGATATAAATTTCCATCGGAGTTCGCCACGGCTGGCCTGGATGAAAACGAGTTTACGTGTGCAGTCTGAATCTACATGTATATAGATATATACGCAGATGTATATTACACGGTGGCAAGGGGTTGTCCTTTTATCGGAGTGTGTCAAGAGAGACGCAGGGACGTGAGAGGGTGAAAGAACCACCCCTCGTGGCCACGTACTGTCGAGATCGAGCGGACCGAGCTCCCCAGGTTCTTGCGAACAACTTGGCGATGAAAATGGCGCCCAAGACCGAACAGAAACGATTTATCGTTGCTTTTTGCTCGTTCGCACTATATGAAAACCGGGCCACCGAACATGCATGAACTTTATAACGTTGGACGTCTTTGTGTTGCGTCGGCACTTATTTCGAATCTCACGAAAGTCAATACTTCGAAGGGAGAATTCTCAGCTCTGTAACTCGTCATAATAATAATTAATCATTATTGGATCGTGTTTGAATGCTTGCTTTCGGCTTGGATCGTTATTCCATTGTTTTTTTATGTTTTATATTTTTAGTATTTTTTTTTTAGATATTTTTGAGTTTTTAAAAAATTGTGTTTATTAAGTTGGTGTTTTCGTTTTGCTTTTTTCGTTTTCGAGAAACGAAATAAAATTTCTGTTTTTTTTTTCTTGTGGTTCTTTTTGGCTTAAATGTATGTAGTGTCAAATGGATTTATTGTAATTTTTCTTATTATTTATATATGTTTATTTATTATATATTTACTATTATTATTATTATTATTATTACTTTATTTGTATTTATTGCTTAGGATACTGTAGAAACTCGAAAATCAGGGTGATATAAAAAAAATAATTTTCAAGGAATATATATGATAATTACAAATTCGTTGAAAAATGTATTTTCTATGTACACGAACAAAGTTGTGAATCAAACTTTATAAAAGAAGATTAATTATCGAAGATTTTATGAACAATCTCACGAAGAGCCGAAAAAAAACGAATTTGAATAGAAAGAAAAATCTTTTTTCGTCAATCTTTTGATGTAATTGTTGATTGCTATTGAAAAAAAAGTTAAAAAAGAACGTGGGTCAAGATGATGTCAGGATTGCAGTGAATAAATTTATACAATTCCAAATAAATTGATAGCATGAAAAATATGGTTTCAAGAAAAACTCGTTGAAATTTTGAGTGCAATTTTTCACATTCTACGATCGTCTGATTCTGATAAATGCAGTTTATAACAAAGCCTTTTCCATCTTCTAGTAAAGGGAGAATGAAGCAAAAAGTCATTTATAGAAAAAAACACACAAAAAATTAGGAAAAAACGAAAAAAGTGTTTTTTTTTTCACTAAAACTAGGGGAGATCGTAAGCCGCGTTCGCGATTTCACTTTCCGTAGCACTCTGTACGTCCACACGGAGTCGGAATAATTCCGGTGGGCACGGCTGTTCGCTGAAAGATGCACACGAGCGTTTTTTCTAATTGTACGCGTCAGCGGAGCCGTGGGACACAGCGTATGGATGGAATTATGAATTGTCCCGTAATAACGACCGGGTCGCCTTCAGCATATACCGCAGTGGACAGAGCACAATTAGAGTTCCCTTTTTTCACTTGCATTCTTCAACGAAACTTTTTCCCCAGCGGATTTTTTTATTTTTTCTTCGTTTTGCGATTATACTTTTTTTTTTTTTGGTCGTTCGCTTCTCGTTTTCCGGCTTTTTAACGTCCTGACTTCCGTTTACATTCGAAGCCCGGATGACGCCACTTTGAGGATCGCACGCGAGTCAATCAGGCACTGGACGAGCTCGCCCTGATGAATGCCAACTCGCGTTGGTACATGCACATTCGTGTGCATACCTGTATGTATACAGGGTGGCCGGAAATTCGACCGAACCCTTGAAGGTTTTCATCCTAGGGGATTTAAGAGATTACTGGACCGTCGAGCTTAAAGTAAATCCGAAATAGAAAAATAGCAGATTTACAAGTCTGATTGTTTCGGATATTAAACAATAATAAATTGAAATTTAGAAATGATAATTTTCCATAGGCAATAATAATTGAAGTCAAATTCGACGATATTGGGGTGTGCTTAACTGATGTTTTGTCAATTACTATATATCTGTTACTATTGATAGACATAAACGTTTTTTTTTCAATTTTCTTATTTAATTAATTCGTTTGGATTGTTCATTATTGTTCATTCGTTTCATTATTATCAAGAATTTTTTGAAAACTAAATATACATATATTGCGTTTCCGAATTAACCCTGATTAATTAATCGTTAAAATAGATCTTTCTCTATTTTGCAAATTGAGTACTGGATGCCAAAATTCAGTCTATGTATTTAAAACTTAGCCTAATCAGTCGCTTGACTGTAAATCTTGATGATAATATAGTTCCAGAATTTGCAGGAATTTAGTTCCATTAACAATCAGCAAAACTCTTAAAATTTTGATAAATAATTTATCTATTACTATTCTATCAAGAATAATAATATGTTGTGGGGAATTAAAAAAATATTACTTTTGAATATTTGAGTGATTTTTAAGATTGAAATTTTTAAGAACTTTGGTGATTTTTGAGTACTCATCCAGTGTACTTTGGTGCCATAATTCATTCATGAGCTTTCAGAAAATTATCAATGAAATATTCATCGTAGAAGATTCAAAAAGAACTATTTTTTTTATGACAAATTTGAACAATTCTAAAAAAAATCGTAAAACCATCATAACTCAGTAACTACTCAAATTTGACCCCTACTTTACGAGACCAAATTTGCTTCGAATGACTTCTAGCACGACCTTTGTCAAGAAAAAGGTCAAATTTTCGGTCACCCTATATATATATATAACAACCCCTATATCTCAGCGAAATACTTGGCTTCCCTCTCGAATATTGGCTCGAGGGCCAGCATTGGAAAACTTCGTGTTTCGCCAGCAAAACTCACACCATAAAAATAGTCTGTACTTTGTGTGTAGGTTTGTCCGTTAAGGTCGAAAAAGTTGGGTGATTTTGAGGATGCGCGTGTTTCGGCAAGTTTGATTTTGACTCTTTACTCGAGCAGCTGTCAAGGGTATTTAACGACTTTGAGAAAAAAAGAAGGTGGCCTTTGGTGAACCGAGTTGTGTTTGGTGGAATCACGATGGCATTCCTCAGGAAAGAAAAAAGAACAAAGGGAATCCACTTGTCATCAAAGATGGCGAACTTTTCAACCGCTTACGAACCTAAACGTTCGCGTTTTAATTAAATTTTTTCTTTGTCGTTGAGATAGCGAGGAACGATGAAAGCTGGTATACTTTTAGGAAAGGTTCATCATGGAAGAGGGTTCGCGGTTGGAAGAAAGGGTCAAGGGTTAGGGAAGAATGCAGAGTGGGGTAAGTTTTCGGGGGGTGAAAAAGTTGGGGAATAAAGGTTCATTATTATCGCGTTGATGCATAGCCTTAAGGCACCTTAGGGATGCCCGTTGGAGGTAGGTTACTCGTAGGTATTATTCTCGTAGGAACGAGCTTTCCAAGCTACGTGCTGGGCTTATCTTATTGGAAGTTTTCAGCTTGCAAGGCGAACTTTCATTGAAGTATAAGAGACAAGGCGAGAGAGACAGAGAAAGGGAAAGTCCCTGAAGGGAAAGTCCCCGATCACCACCTATACCAAAAACCCGAAGAAAACGATACTAATCTCTTCGTAATTGCTAAAAAAAAAAGAGAGAGAGCGCTCACATCGAAGATCCATAAAACTCCGTAAATGGCAAAACTGCAAAAATCGAAGGTTATTGCGAGCCACAATGGGGATATAAAGATCGAGTATCAGGCACGCAGAACTCGATATCCGGTCTTCAACTGCGGCTCGGGCTATTTGCCATGACGGAAGTTGATGGGCCACTCGAGGCAAAGTGCACCTACTCAAGTACAGGACGACCCAGCGGGTCTCGTCGAGCGCGAAACTCTCCATCATATTCTTTTTTCAGGTTTTCTCTTGGTATTTTTAAAACCCACGTGGCATTTTTGTCTTCCGGTGTTGGTAAAGCCTCGATTTTCAAAATCACTATGCCTTTTTATTTTCAATTTTATTTTATTTTTATTTTTATTTTAATTATTTAATTTGATTTAATTATTTAATTTTAATTATTTTATTTAATTTTTTATTATTTATTTATTTAATTTATTTTAATTTTAATTATTTTATTTAATTTTTTATTATTTATTTATTTAATTTATTTTTATTTTAATTATTTTATTTAATTTATTCTAATTTAATTATTTAATTTTAAGTTCAATATCGAAAGCAATGAAATCTTCATGAAATCGCTTATTGGATTTTTATATTTTTTTTAGTTGGGTTTAGGTAATATCGGTTCTTGTCAGGATTTTTATTACGAATTTTTTATTCGGGAAACTTCCGAAAAGCGCGTACGACCGATGAATCTGAAATATAGTATAATTATGTATTTTGATCTCCAAATCACGAATATCATAATAAAAATTGACGCAAACGCCATTTTAAATACGAAAAACGAAAGAAAACCGCTCCGCTCTTTGTGTGTATTTTATCTACGTTTCCCAAGATAGCAACTTTTAATATTAGCGATCAGTTGGGTGAAGGGATCAACATTGAGTTTTTTTATCCTTCGACGCCACAAAAATTCGCAAATTTGGTCTACCGCAATACACACACACACACATACCCTTTCTAGGGAGAGCTAAAATAGTCTAAATCGGTTGAAAATGCGCGATTGTGCACACCGAACGAAAAGAGATTCTCCTTCGTTTTTCATATTCAAAATGGCGTTTGCGCCAATTTTCATTACGATATTTGTGATGAAGAGATCAAAATACCTTATTATACAAAATTTCAGATCGATCGACGGTATGCGCTTTTCGCAAATAAATCTTTTAATTCTTTTATTCGTATATATATAAAATTTTGTTCACAAAATTATATAAAATCAAATTAATAATCCATCTGAATAAAATTCTTGAAACCTCTTTACATTTTCTATTTTTGTACTCTGATGTCTATAAAGAACAAGAAAGACGTCTTTGGCATCTTTTTCGATTATTCACTTTTTTTGGAACTTCACATCTTATTTTTTACTTTGAGGGAACCCAAACAAAATCTTTAACGTTGTTGATCTTCAACTTTATTTTTTTTTCAAATTTTCTTGCTCCTTCGATTCAATAAAAACAAAAAAAAATATTTCAGCGCATTTATAAAGCTTGATTCCTTTCAATTTAAGTTTTCCTTGCTTTTCTCCAACTAACCCAAATAAAAATTCTCACTTCTTCACATTTTTCATTGAACTCTTGAAAAGTCAATTTTTCTAGGTTCCTTTGGCTAACCCAAAATCAAGCAAAATCTAGCATCGTATTTTTCGTCCTCTTTTTTTTTCAATTTCAAATGTCCTCTTCCACTTCGAACGCAACAAAAAAAGTCATAGCACTTTTTTGGACGTTTATTTTTCAGATAATCTTGATTCGACCGAGCTAACCCAAACGAGACCAAACATTGTGTTTTATTCGTCCCTAGTGTTAAGCTCTCTTTACTTCCTTGTCTTCCAGCGTGCGTTATCCCACCACCTTTTTTTCACTATCAATTTCCACCGGTTGGGACACGGTCGTATATATTTTATTCAAGTTCTCGGCTGGTAGATAAAACTGAGCACGTCTTCGTAATCTTTGCTTCATTCGAGTGAGCTCAAATTTTTCTTTCTCTCTCTCTCTCTCCCCCCCTTTTTCTCTGTCTCTCTCGCTCTCTCGGATTCTTCGTTTTTCGAAAGTCAACGAAAGCGAGTACACGAGAAGGCACTCTCTGTTGCTCTTCCGCGTCTTTAAACTGACTATCCTTCAGGTCGTTGTTATGAATCCCCCAGAACTCTCTCTTTCCCTCTCTTATAGCCCATCGGAGTTTCTCAGGAGCCACATTTACTCTTTTCCTTTGTCCGCGTCCATCTTCTCGACACGCCAAAAAAAAAAAAAAAAAACCATGATCTCACCGCGTCCACGCTTCTACGTCCTTTGCTATCCTTTTTTCGCCGTTTGTCTTGCCCTTCGCCCTTTCACTCACTCGAGCATTACGAGCAAACCCGGATCGCCACAGTTTTCTTTCAGTTTTCCGGGTTCACCGCTTTGTCTTAACTGTAGACATACATATATTTGAACAACGGGGAAAAGAATGAAATAAAATGGGCAGAAAAATGTAAGGGATCTGCGTAGTTAGAAAATGGATGAAAAATCGATTTTTCGTTTCGCATTTTATTAGGTATTTTAATTTTCGTTCTGCGTTTATAAATAATGTTGCATAAAAACTCGTAAAAAAGTTCCTGGAGATTTCATGGCGGGAATCTGTGGAAAAAAAATTGGAAAGTTATAAAAAAAAATTATAATTTTACTTAAAACTTCATTGAAGTTGCAAAAAAAATATTTTCCTCCATACTCGTATCCAATGGAGATCAGACACCATTTAATTTTACTACCCTTAGCGGGGAAAAGAATGAAATAAAATGGGCAGAAACATGTACGGGATCTGCGTAGTCGGGAATTGGATGAAAAATCGATTTTTCGTTTCGCATTTTATTATTTTAATTTTCGTTCTGCATTTATAAATAATGTTGCATAAAAACTCGTAAAAAAGTTCCCGTAGATTTCATGGCTGGAATCTGTCGAAAAAAAATTGGAAAGTTATTAAAAAAATATATATTATTTTGCTTAAAACTTCATTGAAGTTGCAAAAAAAATGTTTTCCTCCATACTCGTAACCAATGTAGATCGGACACCATCTAACTTTACTGGTATTTTTCTGGTATTTCCCCAAACCTTCCATGCTTGGTCGCCCACGCATGCCTCCTCTTTTTTTTTTACTCTCGTTGCTCCTCTTCAATAGAACGGGAGCGACTATTTGAAAAAATTGTAAACGAAATAAAGTCCGATCTGCAGAGTAGCGCAAAGCGGCAAAAAAATTTTAATAACCCTGCAGCAGCACATTTCCCGAGGATTCTCTCCCATTACGTAGCCTCGGTATTATCATCGCACCAGCTTTCATACGGGCAAAGTTCACCGTGTGGGTATGTGACTATAGCCCTTTGTACACACGTACCAGCACTGCCTGCGAAATGTAACAAGAGGGTGTATAATGTGTTACAGTGGAAGTAGTTAAGGGCTAATCCGATAAAAGCACCCAAGGCAGGGAAAATCATCCATTCATTTGAAGTATGAAGAGCAAAGAAAGGAGGAAAGAGAAAGAGAGAGAAAAGGAGAGAAAGAGAGAAAAGAAGAAAAAGAAAGAAAAGAAGCAAAGAGAAAAGAAGAGAAAGAAAGAAAGAAAAGAAGCAAAGAGAGAGGAGAGAGAAAGAAAAGCAGTAAAGAAAGAGAAGCAGATTTATTTATTTATTTATTTATTTATTTAATATGCCCCAGATTACTATTCGGGCAAAAAATGTACAACACAAGAAATATAAACTAACCTATTCGTAACAGTATTGGTTATAAACTAGTCTAGGTAATTATAATCAAAATAACATAATAAAGTAAAGAAAGAATATAATAGTAATAAAAGTGAAAAAAAAAATGTACTAAACAATGTGTTAAAAAAGATAACGATTTGAAAAGTCTTGAACTCGGCTCGGCTCGACCAAACGCACATCAGCTTAAGAGTTATTTTGCTCCTCCCAAGTTTTAATTTTTAGACACATTTTAATTTTAGACACATTTTAATTTTTTAATTTAGAGAGAGAGAGAGAGAGAGAGATTGAGAAAGAGCAAAAAGAGAGATGAAGGAAGAAGGAAAATGAGCAAAGAAAGAGATAGAACGAGATAAAGATAGAGAATTGGAGATAGAGGAAAATGAGCTTGCCAGCGTGATTACGAGGGTGATGAGAGAATACGTGAGAAATGAAACGTATGGCGTGAGAAAGAAAGAAGAAGACATAGAGTCCTCCACCTACCTCGAGATAGAAAGGTCAGCAGGATAAAAAGGAATCATTCGCGGATGTTGATTTTCTGGGTAATTTCACACACGTATAGAAAAAAGCCAATTACAGTGATGGAACGCAGAAAATTCTATCTTTCTCTCCGTCTGTCTTTTCGTGCTTTACACTTTTCCTCCTTTTTCTCCCTTTTTCCCTCATTTGCGCCCTCATTTTTTCTCTCTTTCTATTCTAGTTTCTTTTTTCCCCTTTTTTTTCTCATCTCCCTAGCCCACTTTCTACCCTTTAATGGTTGCCGCAAATCTCCGTGTATACCGCAGCATATATGCTCGAGCATGCACCCCTATTCGCGTTTACGTCAGCACGTCAAATCCGGATGTTCAGTGGAAACTAACGCGAAGGTCCGAAGGCCCATGAATGGACCGAGAGCTTTCCTACGATACTCGCCAATAACATTATCCAAGGAACGAAATACCGGTCAAGCTGGTTCTCCATTTACATCGCGATACGAACCCAGCTTTCCAGGCGATTTTGTTTTTTTTTTTCAAGATTTCTTATCCAACCGACTATTTTCTCCGCACGGACATACCGGAGCTTTGGCTTTTTATTTCGAGCAGATAGCTTAGGTTTGGGTTTTTCTTTTTTTTTACGGGTCGTAATATCGATTGCGGCCAATGAAACATTTCATTTCCGAAGAGTGGCGAAGAAACATGCTGAAAGAAAATTCTTGGGTGGCCATGTGGTTAGAAGTCTTAGAATGCTACCATCGAAAATTAAAATTCGAAAATTGAATTAAAACTAAATTAAAATTCGTATATTAAAAGTTATAATAAAATTTGATAACAATATTTTTATGAATTTAGAAAAATTATAAGAATTTAACAATTACAACTCTTGTGAGAGAGCTTCACAACTAAATTTTTATTTGTCTTGTTCAGAACGAAGAGTGATTCCCTCTTTGAAGTGGTGAAACTTTTTGGTTGGTTAGAAGTGGTGCATTAAAAAAAACCGAAAAATCAAGTACAGAGGGCTTGGGATTTTTTTTTATGAGGGTTTTAAGTGGAAAGAAACTTTTTGGGATATTTTACAAGACTTCGTTACATTATTAAAACGTAACCAATTTTTTATTTCTAACGATAGCATTGGAACGACGAGGTTTCAATTGGATTTTTTTTATATCGTGAAATATCGAAAAAAATAACGAGTTTTGAATGGACTGGAACGAAAAAATAAAAAAATATTCTTTTAGTATAACTGTAAAATTTTTCTACGATTAGGTACCTTTTTGGAAATTTCAATATTGTGCGAACAATAAGTTAGAAAAAGAAAAGAATTAGGCCAAATTTCGACCGGAATAAAAACATCTTTGATCATTAGTTAGCACCAACAAAATAATGTTTATGGAATAATATTCCGGTCATTCGAAGCAAAACTAATAGGATTACCAGCAATGGGTTTGCAGCGAGTCAAAAAAGCAAACAAAATCTTTCCTTCAAATGAATATTAAAGTACCTGGCCACAAAACTAGGCAATATGAAAATCCAACTTTAGTGGTTTGAAACCTATGTAAATCCCTTAAATATTAAAAGCCACACAAGTCAGAAAATTTCGAAAACCACATTTTTTAACGTAAATATCAAAGTTGAGTTTTTATACCGTAACGCTCGCAAGAAATTCCAGTTTGTGTTTCCGGCTCGTATTCGAGGACTTAAAAATTCCGTTTTTTTCTAGCCGCAAGTCCTATGCATCCTTCATAATGATTGCAATGGAATTTGCATCGGTGGCCTATACGCAACTGCCTCCATCTATATTTACAGAGGGCAGTTATTTTTGCAGCGAATTCGCAACGAGGTCCAAAAGGCCGCGAGCCGCAAAGCCGATAAACAAATTCGTACGGCAAGTTTAACGAGAGTATATAAACGAGAGGTTGGCGGGAGGGGGAGGGGGGAGGTGGTAGGTGTGGGAAACGACGAACGTGCTAGTAAATAACGTAGTTGCATTAACCCTCTACACCCATATACCGCGAAGAGAGAGGGTGAGAGAGAGGAAGCAAGAGAGAGACCGAAAAAAACAGAAAAGGAGAAAAAAAGAGAGAGGGAGGATAAGAACCAGGCAGAAAAAAGTAGAAAAAAATATAGGGATAAAAGGTAGAAAGAGTGAGAGTAAGAGGGCGAGAGAGGGAAAGACAGAGAGAGATTATTTATTGACAGGAGTTTACAGACACCAATATTGCTTTTTCCAGTAAACAGCAATAAGAATGGTTTTTATGTACGAAATTATGCATGCGTGAGAAAAAGTTGCAAAAGAACGATAAAACTGTAGTAACAGAAATATAAATTTCTAATATTTTATAATAATAATAATTAAGTAGCTATAAGTAAGGCAAAGATGGAGAAAGATAAAAGAAAGGGACAGGAAGGGGGAAAATGACACAGAAAGAAATCGACAGAGTAGCTGAAAAAGAGAGAGAGAGAAAAAGGAAAAAAGGGGAGAGGGTAAAAGAAAGACGGAAAATGAGAGAGACGGAAAAAACAGAAATAAAGAGAAAAAGAGAAGAAGGGAAAAGGAGAGAAAAAGGAAGAGAGACGGAACAGAAATATAAATTTCTAACACTTAATAAAAATAATTAACTAGCTATAAGTAAGGCAAAGATAGAGAGATAAGAGAAACCGAGGGGAGGAGGAAAAAATAACATAGAAAGAAATCGAGAGAAAAACTGAAAGAAAGAAATTGATTGATTGACAGAGTTTATTATGCCCTAGCGGACTTTCGGGCAAAAAATACAAAAACAGTAAATAATACAAAAAAGAAAAATAATAATGATAATAATAATAATAATTACCTGCTTGCCGACCATCGATAAGTTACTAACAACATGCACAGCCAACAAGATCTATCCATATGGCGAGGATGAGTGCATTTTAGCGGAAGAGCAGAAAGGCTGTCGCAAGGCGCATATGGGATGCAAGGAACAGCTCACCATCAATGCAGTCGTACTCGCCCAGGCTCGTAAAAGTAATCGGAACCTACACATGGCGTATGTGGATTATAAGAAGGCCTACGATAGCGTGCCACACTCTTAGATGATCGAGGTGCTGCGTATCTACAATATACACCCAGCCATCGTAAGCTTTCTGACGCGGATCATGAAGAACTGGAGAACCACACTACGATTGACAACGGGGGAAGACTAGATAACGACCCCGGAAATCAGAATACGGCGTGGAATATTCCAAGGAGATGCCCTGAGCCCGTTGTGGTTTTGTCTTGCGTTGAATCCGCTATCGAGGCAATTGAACAGCTCCAAGTACGGCTTCAAGATAAAGGCTAGCCGCGCAAACGAATACGTCATCTCACATCTGCTGTATATGGACGATCTAAAACTC
>JAPYZJ010004048.1:0-15785 GCA_030522765.1 Ophioninae sp. B BG-2022a | reverse complement strand
CCCCCCCCCCGTCTCCCTGTACACCACGACATCGGCCACCTTCTTTTCCTCTTTCGACACGGGAGTCTACTCTCACCCACGTCCGCCGGGTCGACACGTGTGGGTGGAAGACACCAGTGTACGTGCCCATTTTTTTCCACCGCCCAACCACCCTCGCCGTCGCTCCAACCGTTCTACGATATGACTATAGGACGTTAGCTCTTTCTTTCTTCCGGTCGTTCTTTCTTTCGCGTTTCATCCACCGCGTTACCAACTATCGTCCTCGCTCCTCCTCCTCCTCCTCCTCGTCCTCTTCGTCCTACTCCACCACCCCCGTTTTCTACTTCTTCTCTTTTGGCCTGTTGGGGTGCCTTCACCGGTGCGAGCAGCAGCCATGCCGTGCCATGCCGTCCCGCGCTCTCGCAATGCAGCCCCCGAACTTCCCTCTTCGTCCTCTCTCTCTCTTTCTCTCTCTCTCTCTCTCTGGAGTTTTTTCATTCCTTCTCGCTCCCCCACGACCCTCCCTCTTTTCTTTCTCGTATATTCCAGTGCTCGCAAAAAGAGACACGATCCACGAAAAAGTCCGGCGATCCTCCTTGCACCAGCCCTCTCCGTCACAGGCGCCGCCGACTCTTTTTCCATGCTCGAGCGACCCCCCCATCTCCCTTCCGCCTCTTTTCCACCACCACCCCCCCCCCTCCCCGAGCCTCAACCTCTCGCGCTTTTACCGCTTGCCGACAACACACCAGCGAACCCCAGCGCACACACCTATACGCCTATAGACTTTAACACTCGTAGCTCGCGTCCGTGCACGCGAACCTGCAACTCCCTCACCCCTTTTTCTCTTCCCCACCGATCTACCACCGCTCTTGGGAATTCCACGATTTTTCTTCGTAATCCCGGGCTCGTTTGGTCCTGCGGTATTATGTACGGGGGGAGATTTGCCTGCGCGGCGAGAGAGGGAGGGAGAGAGCTTCCAAGCTTTTTTCTCACCGCGGTGCCTATCGAAAGCTTTTACGTCCTGGACTCGAGCGGTCTACGAAGAATTTCAGCCGCGGCCAACACTTTTTTCATACCGACGATACACGAGTCCTCTGAATTGCGCGCGACTCCTTTTTCCTTTTTATCTTTCCCTCGCTTCGTTCCCGATCTTTCCGTGGCTTTTTTCCGACGAGGGTCACCGCCAGTGGGGGGGGGGGGTGGTGGGGGGGGGGGGGGGGGGGGGGGGGGGGGGGGGGGGGGGGGGGGGTTGGTACTCTGATCGATCACTGGTGCCATTGATTGATCCGAGAATGCCCGATGACGAGGGGCCGTCTCGAAGCTCCGCGATCTCTTTTGACAATTATTGCGAGCCCCAGGGTTAACCTCGCACCGGAGATCGATCGGGAATGGATAATTCGAGGATGAAGTTTCTAAGGAACGTTTCGAAGCCAACGGAAATCCCGATTTTTTCATTTCGTTGTTTCGCGTAAGCCGAGTAAATGGTTTTTGTCTAAACTCGGGTCGGGAAAGTACAATAGGGAGCTTTGAAAATGTTACCAGCGACTTTCGTGGACGAAACGTGCTGAAAAGAAATAGAGCACGTTTCGTTTTTTTGTTTTCCATCTTTTTTTGCGTTTCAACGATGCAAACTTCTACGTCGCGAATGGTACTTGGGAAGAAAAGAAATCTTTAGGCTCCGCACTGGGTTATTCTCTAGAACTTGAGGCTGTATCTTTCCTCAAGGAACTTAATCGTCCGTTAGAAAACACGATTCGAAAGTTTTCGAGGTTATTTGAGATTCCGTTCCATTCTCTTGTGGGCCATTCAAAAATATTGTCAGCGCATTTGGACAATGAAAATCGCCACGATCGCCGTACGCGAAAAAAAAGGAAAAGTAAAAATGAAAAAGAAAAAAGTATGTAAAAAACGTCATTAAAAAAATCACATATTTTTCCCTACGACCAAATCGACCCGAGGAGAGCCAAAGAAAAAAAGACTTATGTTTGCGCGCGTCTCGGTCTCACTTCCGGCGTGCTCGATACTCAAACAAACCCAAACAAACCCAAACGAAACGTCCGAATAAACGAGCGTACATCCACAGGTGAAACGGTGAAAAGTTTTTCGGCGAAGGGGTTTAAGGATCCACTCGGTGGAAGTCTGTACGTGCGGTTGAGGGAGCGAAGACAAGGCCGTCGAGATAAATGCGGGGGAGTTTAACGACTGGTAGTTGCCGATGGGAAAGGGAGGGAAAAGGGTGTATCTACGTATGCCCGAGACAGAAACAGAGAGAGAGAGAGAGAGAGAGAGAGAGAGAGAGAGGAAAAGGAAGAGAGATGAAAAGTGGAGTCAGAGGTCACGAGCACGGATCAAGTCGGTCGGGACGGTGTATGAAAGAGAAGGAATTTGAGGGAGGAAGGAGGGTTGTGGATAACGCGAGAAACTTAGCTCGCAGCCCCATCCGAGTGGGGCTGGCGGGGACGACGTGTACGGGTCTGGCGTGAGTGAAATAAAGAGGTGAAAAGTGGGAAGGGGGCAGGAGGAGGAGTGGATCTTGCTCCTCGACGAACAATGCGTGGAAAAGTGCAACGGAGCAAAGAAACACAACGAAAATAAAAGTGATCACAGTAAACGAGCAAGAAGAAGAACAAGGAGAAGAACAAGAAGAAGAGGAGGAGGAAGAGGAGGATGGTTCGAGCAAAAGAAGCAATAGAAGGAGCAAGGTGAAAGAGAGAATATATAGAGCGAGTCGAAAAGAAGAAGAGTAAGATGGAGTGCGCCGTTATGGAATTCAGGGCCGTTCGCTGAAACGTTTTGCTCGTTTTGCCGCGCTTATTCTTCTTCGCGTCGACGTCGTCGTCGTCGGGCACGACGAGGTAAAACAGCCACGAAGGATAAGAGAAGAATCGCGGACGGAAGGCCATCGAGGACGAGAGGGCCCGGGACGAGGGGCTCGACAAAAGAGAATAACCGAAGAAGTGAATGGACCAACGGTTCTTCCGCTCGTCCCACTAGTGCCCTACTCTTCTTCCCTTAGATCCTCACTCTTCTCTTTGCGCTCCACTTTTCTCTCTCTCTCCTTCTCTTCGTACTTGTATTGCTTCATTCCGCTGGATCCTCCTCAACTTCTTCCTCGTTTTCTTGCTTTTCCACCTTCGGCCCATCCTTCCATCACTTTTCTTCCGCGCCGGTGGTCTCGAACTTCCGGTTGACGTTCTTCCGCCGCGAACTCCAACGGACGCTGGAAACGTCCGATCTCGTTTCTACCGAGTTCCAGCCGAAAGAACTTGACCCAACAATGAAAACGCAACGTTTTTGAAAATGATTTTTTTTTCATTTATTTATAAAAGTGTCAATAACGGGTTTTGAACGAACTTCGCTAACCTTGTGTCATTTGGAAGAACCCAAAATCATCGGCAACGAAGATGGCTCGTGAGTACTCGTCGGCGAGTCTCGACAGTCTGAAAAAGCAGATAAAGAGCCAAAGGGTGAATCATTAACCGTAGCCAAAAGTTTTCCACGCTGGGGGACATCGGGACACGCCGGGTTTTTTTGAAATATCCATACAGACGGATAAAAAGTGGACTCGTCTGTCTATCCGATAGACGCTCCAACACTTTGACCAGCGACTTAAACGCGAGGAGTTTAATCATTGGATCCAGGCATAGCGGAGCACTTTTCCAGCACGCTCGAAAAGTCCGTGAGCTCGTCGAGGGAGTTATTCCGCTTGTTTCATATTTTCCGTTCTTTTTTCTTTTCTCGTTGTTGTTGTTTTTTTTAAATTATTTTTCCTCGTCTTTCGTGTTTGTTTTTTTTCCACTGTCTGTTGGGGTGTTGCTCCGCTGATAAGTGATTGAGCGATTAGCGAATAACGCTCACGATATATGTGCACATTAGTGTATATATAGTTAGGCGAAGAGGCGGGTGCAGAAACGGTTCGCGAGACGTGACGTTGCAAGAGCGATTATTACAATAGTCTCGGCTCACTGGTCTCCATACGTTTTTTTTCACTTCGTATTACATTCGTCTCTCTCTGTCCCTCTCGCCCTCCCTCTTTCCGTCCCTTCTCTTGTCCCTTTATTCTTATTAATTATAGAATAATGAGCGAACTATCCCGGCATCGAATAATCGTTTTTTTTTTTTTCGTTTCTTCTCACGGTGGTGATCGGGTATACGACTCGCGTCGAGTTCCAACGACAAAAGAGAATCTCTCGCGTAATCAATCGACTGGTAATACGAATTATTCAGGCCCCGGTGAAGCTGATTGTCGCGAACCGTTCCGTCTCGTTTCGCAAAAAGACATTTCGTAAAACGTTCCCTCACGCTCGTAGTGAAAGAGACCGATCGTCGCCGGAAGACGAACCGGGGACGGAGGCGTTGCCGATTCGCTTACCAAATATCCGTCGATCTTGGCTCCTCGTACTCTTTTCACCATCATTTTCCTTTTTTTGTATATCTCGAATAAGATTTTTTTCCTAAAGGATCTAAATTCGTTTTAAGAAAACATTCTTTTTAGGGCCAGAGAATTGTGGCAGAAAATACCGGATATTAATATTCTTGAATCTCGTGGACGCGAGCTTAATCAGTTTCAGGGCACGATTCTTTTTGGCTAATTGATTTTTACCGTTCCTTTGTAATTGTTAATCATTTTTGTCTTTTTATAAAATGTCTATCTATTCTTAAAATTAATTTATAAAATTTATTTTCAAGATTTGTTTTTCAAGTTTATTAAAAAAATGTATTTTTTAAATTTATTTTTGATATGTATTTTTATGATTTGATATAAACTCAAACAAACCCAAACGACGTGTCCCCAATATTTGAAAAAAAAACTTAATTTTTTATACGGATAAAAATGACAGAAGAAAAAAAAAACATCGTCGCTTTTGAAGGACGGAAATTTCGTAAAAAATGTCGCATCCCCGGAAGAAGCGACGAGGCGATGAATAATCTGGCGAACGCGCTGGAAGTTCGATGAGCCGTGGATCCTGAAAGCTGAGAATTGAAGCTATGAGGTAAAAACGGAGGAGGGTAATGGCCGAGGACTTGGTAGAAAACGCGTCCACGAACTTGTAACCGCGAGAGAAAGAGCGGGAGATGCTCGACGTGCGTGTCGTCGTAATAATAGTCCCGAGGTCGACGCATCTTCGGGCTGACGTTCTCTCAGCCCCTGCCGACCCTCTTCTCGCTCTCTGCTCCTCTCGATCTCTCTCTCTCGATCTCTCCCTCATTTTATATCTATGTATCGTTCGAAAGACGAAAATAGTAACGCCGTTAGCAAGTACGATCATTGTTGGCGAATGAGCCACGAGAGACCATTAAAACGAAGAATATCGGGTAAACCTTTGACTCGATTCGAACATCATTAGTCATTTATTCTATTCTCAACAGTTCTGGCTGGCGAATTCATTCGACTCGTCAATTCGCGGCTCTTTTTTTTTTCCGTTCCATTATCGAACGAAATCTCAACATTTTCAAACAAACCCAAACAAACCCAAACAGATTCATTCGACTTGTCAAATGGCAGCTGTCTTTATTTTCCATTCCGTTAGCGAACGGATTGTGAAAATTTCCAAACCAACCCAAACAGATTCATTCGACTTGTCAATTGGCAGCTCTCCTTTTTTTCCATTTCCAGCGAGTTAAATGTAAATTATTGAAAATTTGTAAATCGGTGACTTCGAGGATCCGAGCGATCCCTCGAGGACACTTTCAAGATCGATATAACCTCGGAAAAGTGCAACATTTTTGTTTATGAGAAAGTTGAAATTGAGCGCCGTTGCCGAAGAGTGCCACGAGCTCTGTATCCGTTTCGCTTCGATCCATCACTCCGAGAGGTACGAGGTAAAGAGAAAAAAATCGCCCAGTGTTCTTATCGTGATAAATGAAGTGCCAAAATGATATATTCGCCGTAGTATCGTTAATTGAACCGGAATCATCGATAAAGTCAGTTGCGTCGGATGTAACTCGACGTTCGAAGCTTCAAAGTCCGATAGCTGTCCCGACGTTCGAACTAGACTTCTTTTTCGATGGATTCGTTTTGCGCGAAAAAAATTCTTCTCCACCAGCTTCGACGTTTTCTTCTTCAGGTTCGTTTGGGTTTGCCGTTTATTGAATAATTTCTGCTCTTTCATTATCTGATATTCATGAACGATTCTTGATATTTATCAAGAATCGATAGAACTTCGAATTTTTATTTACCGATTTACAATGTGAATTTTGAGGATACGATTTTTTACAATGAAAATGAGAGGTTCGAAGAATTTTCGAGAATTTTCGTATTCCAATGATTCAAACCCCATAACAAGAATTTTCCACCTTAGACACCATCGAATGGTTTCTGACGAAGTCACCTTTTTTTTAAATAACGCTTTAAAGATTGTTTTTTAAAAGAAACAACAATAACAACAAGTAGAAATAAAGTGTTGAATATCCGAAACGCAAATTGACTGAATTTCGGTTTGATACAACGAAAAAAATCGTTGGCAAAGCAGCGAGGGGGTAAAAGGTTAAAGACCTTGGATTCGAGGTTCGCGAAGCTTCGTTTTTGGCGCTTGCCAGAGCACTTGAATGTGCGACGGCCCCGTTCCTCTCACCCGGCCCTTCCCTCTCTCTCTCTCTCTTTTCGCCTCCCTCTCTAGTTCTCTTTACACGCGATCCAAGAGTTCTTACCTGGCGTCGGGAGAAGTCTCGTTGACGACGAAAAAATCGTCGACGTCTTCGCGAACCCTGCCCCCCTGGACCGAGCTTAACAGCCGTGTTCATTCGCTTCTCTTGTTTATTCTCATTTTTCGTTTTATATATATGTCACATATTATTATACAGGGTGTCCCAGGTAAGAATGTCATCCGTGAAACGGGGGTTGGGGGTGAAATTCTGAACCGGTTGATACCTGCGTGGTTCCCGGATCAACCCCTGAATTATTATTCATTTTTTGAGACAAATCCGCCATTTGATTCCCCTTGAACTCTCTATTTCTAGGGAAAAATGTCGAAAAAATATTCTAGAAAGGTTTTTCGCATTTTCCCAGTCTAGTTTTGTACTTTCGGCAAAAAATCGGGCATATTCGTAATCAGCAGATAATTTCCGATTAAATAGACCTTTTGAAGAGTTTAAAAACGGAGAAAAATATTTTTCGACTTCCCCGGTCACTTCTCCGGAATCTCAGAAACCACGATATTTCAAAAGGTCGTAGAGTAGGCTTCTTCTATGCGACGGAGATTTATTTGGTGTGTTTGGAAAAGGTTTTTGCCTGACTTAAATAATGGCGTTGGCATCATTTCGATACCACTTATAGTTTTCCCGGAAAGTTCACTTGAAAAATCGCAAAAAAAGCGGCAAAGGGGTATGTATGGAAAAATGTGCAAAAATCGTTGGTCCGACTTTGAAATTCTGCCAAAAATCGAAAAATCATCGGATTTCAATGATTAAAAAAGCACTTTGAAAAGAAAATCATAACGAAGAGATTGAGCACAGAGTGGCGTGTCAAATCCTAAAGGGAAAGAAGTTATCTATGATTGAGTGAAAAAACTTTTTTGTCCAAAAATCATCAAAAATGTTGGATTTTTAATATTTTTTTAAACGGTCCATTTCGATGTAATTTGATCCCCTGAGCACGAATCTGGCATTCATTTTTCCGAAAACCCGAAAATTCCATGAAAAAATCGTAAATATCTCTAAAAACACGATTTTTTTTGCTGTGTGCAGTGCTTTTAACGAAAATTCGATGATATTCGTAATCAGGTAAAAATTTTCGATTGGATAGACTCTCGAAACTATTTCAGAATCGAAAAAAAAAGTTCGACCCTCTTGCAGCAAAAAAAATCGTGATATCGTTTGGTAACGAAAATCAATTTTGTTGCTGTTCAAGCTTCATTTGTCAAATTTCGCCTTGTAAAAATGCTTCAATATTTTTTTTTCCTAACATGTTCATTTAAATATATTGAAATGTAAATGGGCAAAAAATGATTTTTCATTGTCGTAGAAATGAGGAAATGAAAAAGAACTTTCATTGCGTTTCAACGATGCGAACTTCGAGACCATTCTTCTCCTGCAGTTGTTTCACGAACTTGAGGCGTTCGTGACTTTGCATTCCACGAGCTTTCCCGGAGTTTCCACTTCTGTAACATTCCTCGGTATCTTGTTTTATTCATTACGATTATCGGAACGATACAAGAAAAAAAGAAGCGTACATAAATGGTCTAAAAAATTCCGTGGATGTCTATAACGCCCAGAAAATGCCATATCTGCTTACGCAAAAAATATTGAATTGAAAAATGTATTACTTAAGAATTCACTATTAGGATAATACAAGTGCACAAATATCTGAAATTGTTTAAACCGGAAATCGCAAATAAATTTAATTGACTCGCAATTTCCGTAAAATAATCAAAATTCTACTTCGATTTCAGCAGAATAACGAAATTTGATGTCGAATACGAAACACTCGTCAAAAACCATTTATCCTGCTATCGAATCTCGTTAATTCATTGTGAAATAAATCTTTGATCATTTTGGTCTCGATGACGAAATCCATCAAAAAGACGAGTTTAAAAAATCGGAATTTTTATTTTTCAAGAACGATTTAAAAACAGAAAAAATTTAGCTTGGAAATATGGTTTTGATTTAAACTTGGAGAACCAACGAAGAATCGTGTTGAACCGTTTTCGAGGCAGGAGAAGAGTCGTCCGTCGCGAAATCTCGTCAGCCAATATTCAATTCCATTTCCGGTTCGTCGTTTCGTCATTTTTCGGATCTTCCGTGTATCGCTCTCAATTTCGTTCGACCGTCGAATCCCCGATAAACCGAGTATCTCCGAGATAGCCGATATTGCGACCGAGTGTTATTCGCGATCATTCATCGCTTCGATCGTTCACTCGAGGAAAGTTTGAAAATTCAATGGGGGACCGAGGAGACTCAAAAAATCATGGACTCCCAATCAATTATCCAAACAAACCCAAGCAAACCCAAACACATCGATAACGCAATAAAGAAACCGAAATTGTACGCTTTATTTGGAGTAAAGTGAAGAACCAGATTCTCGTTCCTCTTGGATGAAGGAATTTCTGTTTTTCGTCTTCCCTTCGATCCCTTTCATAACTTGCCCGGATACTTCGTGATTGCCGTCCAACTGTGTAGACATTAGTTTTCGTGAGTGGCGAGAATCGTCTCTCTCGTTTTTTCAATCTTTTTTTCTCGCGCCCCCCCCCCCCCCGGGCATCTTCTCTCGATGAGGGATTCCCGGGATCGAGAGTGAAAAGTCTTTCTCGAAAAGGTTGGTCTGGTGGATCGGTGCACTCGCGTGCATCATGATGCGGTTCGAGGAGGTCCGACAAGTGCGGCAAGTGGGAGCGCGCGTTTTTTCACGTAGAAGACGATGACGCGTGCAGTAGACACTCCGGTTTCGTTGTGTGGACGGATCCACGCGGATGCGCACTTACACGCGAGATTTTCACGCTGGGAAAGCCGCGTGCACTTCCAGGGCCGAAAATACCTCCGTAGAAGCTCGAGGCCAAAAGCTGACGCGGGATCGTCGTACGCTGCGTCAACGCTAGACCCTCTGGTCTTCTTCGTCTCCCTCTCTCTCCCTCTCTCTCCCTCTCTCTTTCTTTAGATATTTTTAGTTATTAGTTGTTCATTTATTTTTAAGGTTTTTTTTTGGTTCAGTTTAATGATGAATTGTTCTGTTTTCAATCAAGTCTTGTGGTGAGACTATATTTTTTAAACATTTTCCCGTTTTTGGTTATCTCAGGTACAACTGGGTTTTTTTTTGTATTTTTGTTATATTATTGTTTAGTTTATCATTTTGTAAACTTTACTTTTGTACTTTATCTTTATATTGTAAACATTTTTGTTTAATCTTAAATTGCCTGAAAGTTTTTTACTGGAGCATAATAAAATCTATCATCATCATCATCATCATCATCATCATCATCATCATCGAAACGTAAATACTCGTCGGGTTGGCCGAGGCTTTTCCACGTCGTTTTAGGCGGCCGTGTATCAGGAATTATAATTTTCCTCGTCGCGGAGTGACGTACTTCAAGTACAAAATTTGAAGTTCTCATTCCGGGGTTTCAAACAATGATATTTTCAATCGGACTCCCTTTCGTTTTATGAATTATCGATTCAATGGAATGAACGAAAACTTGGGGAAATCGAGTACTCGTAATATTTAGCATCAATATTCCGTTGGTTCCCGCAATGAGCATCGATCCAATTTTTTTCTTCGCTCGTTTGATCTGCATTGTTTTTGTCCGATTTAATCAACCAAGACAACCGCCCGGCGAAGAGTATTCAGCGCGCGTACTCTCCGACAAGAAATTCATGGATCGTTGAAAACAGGTTAAGTCAAAACGATAGAAACGTAACGGTAGAAAGAAAAAAAAATGGTTGCTGTTACCAGTGACAATCTCTTGAAAAAGTTGCTCTCGAATCGTCACTTCGAAACGAGTTCATTCACGCCGAAGACTCTCCTCTACAATCGCTGCTTCCGAAAAAATAAGGCGAGCCTTAATTTTCGGATGCATCGTTTGTCGATTGACGAGCTCGTTCTCGCGGTCCTAGAACGGATCGTAAAAAGTGCTGCGTTACTAAAATCTGCCAAATGGATTCTCGAGCCGAGGCTTCTGATACGACATTTCGAGTACAACTACGAGAGACGTGGAATCCGAAAGAGAGAAAGACAGAGATTGATCGATCAGAAGATTAATATATTTATGACGCCTTAATAAAAAAATTTGGAGCAAAAAAGAAAGTGGCGTTTCGTGTGTTGACACGTACCGTTAATTGTACCCAAATTAATCAATTTCCTAAGAAATAAAGCAAAGTAAATTTAATTGTGTAAATGAAACAATACAAAAATAAAATGATAAAATAATACATCGACTGATCGGATTCATCGTGTCTTGGCTGTACCTCGAGACAATACCAAAATTGACCACACGAAGATATTTATATAATAATAATATTAACAATAATAGCAGGCATAGCAATAAAACAATGAAAAAATTCAAACGAACGAATAAGCAGAAAATAATGAATACACGCGAGAGCAAAGGAGGAAGAGTGATAAAGAGTGAGTGTTAGAGGGGCGAGAGGGTATTCGAGAGCTTATAGAGCCAAGAACTCTGACACCCAAGAGTAAAGAAGCCAGAGAAGCAAAAGCAGAAGGGATCGTGGAGATCGTTGACTCTTCTCGTTGTGCGTTCGCCACGTAGAGAGAGCACATTATATTCGTGATTCGCGGATGGGTGCTCTTTCTCTCTCTCTCTCTCTCTCTCTCTCTCTCTCTCTCTCTCTCTCTCTCTCCGAAGATCTCTCCCCGTCGCCCCATCCGTATTTTACAAGCCCAGAGTGTTGCATACGTTCGAGTGTACGCCGGGCCCGAATACTTTGCTCCCGATGATTCTCTCGTTATTTCGAGCATTCGAGTATATCCGGTCGCGTGCGCTGATGTGTGCAACTTTTGCTCTAAATATACACGTGTAGCCGCGTGTGCGTCGACGCGTCGTTGCGGTGGGATGCATCGATCATCTTCCCGAGTCCCAAAGTCACTGGCCTCATCGAATAAATGTTATTCATTGATCCTTCAACGGTTTACGGGTCGTACTAATTTTTACCTCGAGATGCACCGGCTCGTGAAACCCGGTGAAAGGCACCCGGACTTTTTGACGTTTCGGACTTTGATCGGGGACATCTACGAGGTAGTTGTTGCGTCACGTTTTTTCGCATTTGCCGATTTGTGTTTGTTTTTTTCGTCGTTTTTTTGTTATACAAATCTGTTTGCGGCAACGTAGGGAAGACCGGGACTGGTTGACTAGTTTTTCACTAAATAGTACATATTTATCGTGTTTTAGTACATATAGACAAGAAAACCATATGAATCGATAGATGAAATATTCAACTAATATAAAAATATAATATTCAGTTCATCGTTAAGTACAAAAGTGATAATTTAATGCATTTTACTGAACACTACTACTTAGTCAATCTACCCCTGGTCCGGGGTAGGTAGACCATATGCCAGGAGTAAGTTGACTTGTGTACTAATAAGCGGCAAGAGAAGGAGCTACGAGAAGAGGCAAATAATGAAACACTTGTTTAATATAACTGAGCGTTTTATTAAGAAAACGCTTATAAATTCAGATTCAGGTTGTGTTTTCTTCTCCTCGATCTATCGGTCGATCCAGGGCTGAAGCTTTTGGCAAAAGTGAAGCACCGATCGCGTCCTGGCCTCTTCGCTCTGCCCGAGTCGTAGAAACTAAAGTTTTCGTCGGCTCGGTTTGCCTCGACGCATAGGGGCTAGTAGTTCCTTGTCCGGTCGAAGGTCTCTCCCGATCTTTGCTTGGAAAGTGGATCTTGGATAAGCGGAAGGATCGCGCGGGAGCTCGAAGAGAAGAAGCAGCCGATTCGAAGATCGGCGAAGGAGCGAGGGTCCGTCTGTGCGGGAAGGAGAGCTCGCTCGGTTCGCCGAGAGATGGGATTCTCCGTCGCGGCGTGGCGCGGACGCTCGCGGTAAACAAAAACTCTCCAACGTTGTCGGATCGTTCCCGCTCTCGGGTACCTCCTCCTCCGGATGGTACGAACCACCGTCTCCCATTGGCTACCGGATTTTTCTCTTCTATTTTTCCCGTTCTCCCAGTCCCGCTCCCCAACGATCGGACTCTCCTCCTCGGGGGCATCACTGATACGCGAACCGAGCGCCTCTCGCGCCCTTATCCCTTCGTCAACACCAGCAGCACCGGTAGCGCTCCACCGACCGTTCCCACCGCTCCGTCTCTTTTTTCTTGCCCCTTTCTTTCCTCCTCGCGTTATCGGACGCGCGCACACCGATGCACTCTCCGCCATCTCTCTCCCTCTTCCCTCTCTCCCCTCTCTATCTTCCTCTCCCTCGCCTTGGTTTAAGGTTCAGTCAAATTCTCAATCCACGCTTTTATTTTCGTTTATTCCTAATTTATGTTACATTTGCGATTATCTCGTTTCTTTTCATACTCGTTCCAAGTACTCACTATCGTTATTATTTTTTAACGTTTCTTTCTCTTTCCAGCCTCATCGTATAGTGCATTTTCGTGTTTTTTCTTATTTTTGTTACTGCCTTGAAATTTTGACCGAAAGTTTGACTGGGGCATAATAAACTCTATCATCATCATCATCATCATCATCGCGAGCATCGTTGTCTTCTTCACTCTCTCTCTCTCCCTCTATCCATCCGTGGCGCTCCACCTGCTCGCAGACTCCCGAACCGCGGAGACTCGTCGTCGGTGGCGATGCGAGACGTTCAGGGGCTCGGGGCGCAGAGAAGAACGCACGGTGGGCGCAGAGGGGTCAGGGGAGACGAGGACGGAGGAGAGGAGGAGGAATAGAGCAAGGAGGGAAAGAAGAAAGAAGAGGGTTCTGGTGCATAGGAATTCTCCTCACCTCCGCTGGTTTTATATCCCAGTCTGTTGAGGTTTTGCCGTCTCGCTCGTTCCTCGCGCGGGTTTCGCAGTCGGTCGCGGTTCTCGGGCGGGTCCCCTCCCTGAACTTTGGACCGACGGGAGGTACGGGTACGCTTCTCTCTCCGCGGCGCAGCGCTCGGAGAGGGCTCTCCCTCTCGCGCGTCCACTTCGTCATCCTGGCCCGTTCCACCCCTCGAACGACTCCCACTCCTCCACACTTCATTTTGTCACTCCCTCCACTCCTTATTTTTTCCCTCCCATCCGACCCGCCGTTCTTTTTTCCCCGGTCTTCTCGCATCCTATGTCCGTATCATCCCACCCTTGAATTACTCCCTTCCGAACGACTCCCCCGGTCCCCTCCCATCAACCCTCCTTGTCGCGTCCTCACTTTTTTTCTCTCTCGCTTATTCACGTATCTCGTGCACTCTTTCGACCGTTGGGTGTTCGCCTGTCCATATATACACGCGCACTCGTCTCGGGCTTTGGGACACTGGGAGGGAGGTCAAAACGAAGAGAGAGAGAGAGAGAGAGGAGAGACGCGCTAACTTTTACCCCGTCTTTGACTCTGTACTTCACTGTTCTCCGTGTTTTTCCAACACTCCCCTTCTGACCCACCCTCGATCTTTTTCACCCGATCTCTTTTTCCCCAGCAATTTCTACGTTGACTCCAATCCTCCCTCCGTTTCGTCCTCGCACACCCCGAACTCCCATCGTCCGTACTAACCTCTCCTACTCGCTCTCTCTCTCTCTCTCTCTCTCTCTCTCTCTCGCCCTTTGTCAGCCCATTTCCCGCCCTTTCGCTCCGGTCATCTCGCCCCTTCTCCGAAACACCCCCCCAGTGCCAATCTCCTCTCGCAAAGAACTTCCGAAATCATCTTTTCATTTTTCGCCTCTTCGGGCAACTCGTTTCCTCGCTTCGTACGATTCCTCGACACATGCTCGAATTGTTACTCCCCCTCCACTAGACTTCAACGTTTACCGAATCCTTAATTGCTATTCCGATTGCGTTGTATCCTCGCACGTGTTGGGTAATGACAAGCAGTCGCCGGGAGATCCAGAACGGGCGAGAGAGACCGGTACACCGAGGTGTAACCGAGGAATGAGAAAGGGAGAGAGATGAAGAAAGGTTGAATCGTTTATAGGATGAAAATACAAATCGGCAAAGACAAGTCTGAGTGGAATCGCAAGCGATCGAGTTTATCAGTATGCACACGCGTACTCGTAAACGCATCTCCGTTTTCATATCAGGCGATCCGAAATTCGGGTGCCTCGCATCCACTCCTTCAACCGACGAATCTATTTTTTTGCGTCTGCAACAGAATTAATATTTTTCATTATTATTCACATTCGTCAAGTAAATTTAAAGCTTTTCCCAATCCACGATAAATGTCATCGAAGAGAAAAAATTTTGACCCCACAACTTCGCAAATTTATCGAGTATCCTCGAATGGTCGGAATTTCGACTTATGATGCGCTCTTGTCGTAACTCGCTCATTTTTGCGGTTGTGAAAGAACTTTATAAAAACACCGAAGTTTATGGTAGTACGCGAAGAGGAACGGAGAAACTTTGTTTACGTGGGTATCTCCGTCAAGTTTCTCGTCAACGTTGCACTCTTTGATGCGTCGCGAAGAAACTGTTAAAAAGAAAATTAACGGTAATCGTCGTGCTCTCCGACAAAAAAAAACAGTAAATAAACGAAGAAGGCTGGAAACGTTGAAACGGCAATTATTGAAAATTGTTTTTCGAGGCGAGAACGACGTTCTTCGTCGTACGTACGAGGGTAATTCGGTATTCAGTCTTTTTTGCATTATGTTAAACCTGTTTTATATATAATACAAATATGGTGAAATATGGTTGTGGAGATCGAAATCCATCGAAATTTTTCGTCGTTGATGCAGCGTGACGTGAATTCGTATCACCTCCCCCTCGATTGTCATGTGCGAGAAGAGAAGTCCTTTCGCGCTGGAATTGAGTGAGGGAGTTGGAGAGAGAAAGAGACGAACATTGTAGAAAAAGTGATTCTCGAATAAATACAGAAGATCTTCTGTTTTTATTCGAGAATCACTTTTTCCAGGCTCCGGGTTTCCACAGTTTCCCCGTACCATTCGCAAATGCGGTGTAGCGTAGGGTAATTCATCTCAAATTATTTTTTTTTTCCTAAGCGTTGTAAGACTGAATACTGTCATTATTAACACTATCAAGACACTTCTATTAACGCTATGCCTTTTTTTTTCAAACACGTCAATCTCCTTCTCAGTAATCGAATAATATTCAATATTGGCAACATCAAACCCACGCTCTCGTAAATGTAGTGCCGCCATTTCAAACGATGTAGATTCGATGCTGTAATCGATGTAGGGTCGACGTGGTAATTCACGTAGGGCCGA
>JAPYZJ010004047.1:0-14621 GCA_030522765.1 Ophioninae sp. B BG-2022a | reverse complement strand
TGTTTTTTTTAGTAAAAATTATGATTGGTAGAAAATCAAAAAAATGATACGAAGTAAAAAAACAATCATTTTAAATAAAGAAGTAATTCCCAGAAAATGAATTTGTTTCGAGGGCAAAAAAAAAAGATTTCGAATTGAAAAAAAACACAATTTAAATGTCAGAAAATATGCATCAAAAAATTTGAATTCGAGTAGCAACAAAAAAAAAGTAAATGAAAAGTATCACGAAAAAAATTATAAAGTAAAAATAAATCGTATTTAAAAAACGTGCTTGAAAAAAATGTGCAACGATTTTTCGGCACTGCAATGATCGATCTGGGACGTTTTACTGGGGATTCGAAAAGTCGTGTTGAAATCCTCGTGTTCGAATAATTCCTTTAATCGTTTTCTTTTTTCATTCGACGTATACCTCCGAAGAAAAAAAAAAATAAAAAACGGAGAATCGAAGAATCGATCAACGAAAAACGAAGGCGTCATGATCATTGATGAGAGTGCTCTGATGAATTGACGCGAGGTGCTTGATGAGATGATGCTTGTGCATGAAACGATGACCGCATATTTCGCAAGCGAATTGCGGCGTTTTGCCGCACTCGACGCGACGATGCTTGAACAACGATTCCTTCCACTTGTAAGCTTTGCCGCAACTTTCGCAAGGAAACTTTCTCTCATTGGTCATCATTGGCTCCGTGACGTGTCGCGAGGTTAACTGTTCGTAGTGCATCATGAATCTCGAGGCTGCAATAGACAAGTTCTTCTTATAGAAATATCGTCGTTGCTCTCGTTCTTCTATCAAATTCAACACGGAATCATCATTCCCATGTCTTTCAACATCAAATTTACGACACAGAGCATTCGCGTGGAACAACTAAAAGGGGATCACAGGTTTTGTGCAACGTAAACATTTCGGTATTAATTTTTCGAAATTAGTCATCGAAAAGTGAACTCTGGTACGATGATATTCATATCCATGTTTTCAACGTCTATGAAGCGACAAAATCAAATTTTTAAACTTCAAACAGCCATTTTGAATTTTCAAACCCTAAAGTTGAACCAAAATTCGATAAGTTTGAAAAAAACGTTCGGATTGTTATAAAATTGGATACTTTTGTCGTGACAAGCCTCCTGAAAGTTTTTTAACGCCCTCGTTGTTGACCCTACGAAAAAAGGAATATTTTGTTGACCCTACGAAGAATATATATGCGTTTTACATTTTTTACATTGGGAATTTATTGTACGAAAAATTGAATCGATGGACAAAGTTGCTTCGAAGTTGGCTCATCGGCTGATACCATTAGGGCACCGTTTGGGTACTTTAGGATTTCCTTTAGGGGTATAATTAGGGGAACCATCAGGGTACCATTAGGGTACCATTAGGGTACCATTAGGGTACCATTAGGGTACCATTAGGGTACCATTAAGGTACCATTAGGGTACCATCAGGGTACCGTCAGGGTACCATCAGGGTACCATCAGGGTACCATCAGGGTACCATTAGGGTACCATAGGGACCATTTCGATTTATCGGTGTTGCTTGTACGGACAGTACTTTCTCATATGTTCGCTAACGTGATGACGATGTTTGAACATTTTTCCGCAGGTTGGACAGGGCACGCTCGGTGCCTTGCCGCATTCGTACTTGAGGTGACGATCGAGCGAACACTTTTGAGTGTATTTCCTTCCGCATTTGCAAAGATACTGAGTTCTGTGCAAAACGCGTTTCGTACGCACGCGCAAACGCCTTGGCAGCTGGAAAGGCTTGGTCTCGAGCGGATCCCACTCTGCGAACAAACAAACAAAATGGAACCTGGTTAAAAGCGTGTCCTAAATCGCGCTTTGTCCCACGAGTGGGACGTCAAACGCCACTGAACGAGTCATTTTCCAATCGAGGTATCGAACGACCTTGATCGTCCGGTCGAAACTTTGGGCATTTTTATTTCGACCAAAATACTCGTCAAATTTTTTTTACTTTTTGGATTCACTTTGGAATCCGCATCGATGAATGTGTCTGTAAAATTTCAGAAAAGTATCGATACAATTGGATTAGTTATTTGAAAATGTTGACGTCAACAAAAAACAAATTTATTCGTAGACAAATAAAAAAAATCGTTAATTAATTTTTCGCGTTAACCAAGTGAAATTGATCGCAGAATTCGAGAATAATTTTTCAAACGTTTTTCGTTCGTTTTTGATAAATGTTGCAACGAATTCCCGTGATTGAAAAGAATGACAAAAAAATCGAACAATCCGTTCTCAAAATCTTTCGATCGGTTTGGTAAACTATTTTTATGTTTCACCCGCACGATTGAAACAAGTTTTTCATCCATTAGGTAATTCGAAGACATGTCATTAACAGTTTTCGAATTTCTGTGAATTATTGTTATGGGAATGGCGTAATATTGTTAATATTTATTAATACAATTAATTATTGTTATTTAAATATTATATTTAAATAATATTACTATTATTTAAATATAATAATAATGGCGACTTTATTTAAATTAATAATACAACGAGTCTTGGTTTTGGTTGTTACCAATTCTGTACGCCGATCCCAGCGAACACGGATCAAAAAAGACACGAAGACAAAAGCAGGAAGAACGCGAGAAAATCCTCCACCGAGATATGCCAAAAAGCAACGAAAAGTGATATCGCATTATTTCATGTTCCCATGATAACTTACCGATTCGCATTAGTAATATTTCTGGTTATTTTTCTCGTTCGGAAAAGCAGGAGAAACGGTTGGGCGTAACATTGAAGTACCTTTTCATTCATCCTTTCGTACTCTCATCATTGTGATATTTAATGAAAACTCAAAATTCCTTGACGCGGCAACGCTCTTTTGCAAATTATTAAAAATACGCAGTTGTCAAATAAAAGGAAAAAAAAACAATTTCACATTTCTCTTGAAAATGAATCATTTCACGAACGCAATTATTTCACTCGGAAGAGATTTGACGGTAGAATTCGGAGGAACAAATTCTCCGTTTTCTGGAGTCCAATATTGTATGAGTGGGATGAGGAAGGCTGAACGCTTAAACTCCCAAAAATTCGTTTTCTTGAATTTTCATGAATGCCCAAAAAATCGTATTTTTTTAAAAGTTTGCATCGAAATGACCGAAATTGGTTTTCTCGAATTTTCCTTAAATTCTGAAAACCCCTTTTTCGAACTTCGCCAAAACCTCAAACAAAAAACATTTTTTTGCAAATTCTCAAAAATTCGTTTTTACGAATCTGCGTCAATTTCACAAAAACTTTTTTTCGAACTTTTATCAAATTCTCAAAAAATGCATTTTTATGAATTTTCAACAAATTCTCAAAAAATGCACTTTGATGAATTTTCATCAAATTCGCCAAAAGAGCATTTTCACGAATTTTCAACAAATTCTCAAAAAATGCACTTTAATGAATTTTCATCATATTCACCAAAAATGCATTTTTACGAATTTTCATAAAATCCTTAAAAATTCGTTTCTCCGAATTTTCATCAAATTATGGACATATCGTGAATAAGTTTGGTAGGATTGGTGTCGAAATTTCTCCGGTCTCGTCAATTACGTTGCGTTGAAAGATTGAGTTCGTTTCCAAAATTCAGGAGATGTCTGGTTCAGCTCCGAGCCAGGCTCTGGCGCATCCTTCCTTTTTGTGTTCGAGCCAGAGATAGAGCCTATCAGTGGTGAAAGCGCAGTCGAGGCACTGATAGCCGTGGCCGCATTCGTTCCGTTGATGGCAGCTCAACGAGAATATGTGCTTGAAACGTCGTCCGCAATGACAGTGAAGCCAGCCTGAAAAAGAAAAAGAAAAACGAGTGTCAGTATATGCGTGAAGCGAAGGGAAGAAAAAAAAAAACGATTCTGCGGATAATTATGGTTGAGCAGCAAAAACGATTGAAAACAAGAAAGAAAAGTTGAGTGGGACGATCCGAAACATGTTTCTATGAGCTAAAAGTAAGGAGGGATGACGAGGCGAATTTTTCAAAATTTATAATGATCGAGGGAATTCGCAATTCGTGAAAAACATTGAACTTTTCGTCAGTTTCCCTGTGCCCTCGTGGGGGCGAGGGTGGAAGTAAAATGGGTATATCGGAGGGACCGGAAGTGGAGGTAATCTGCAAGGCACAAGGAATGGAGGAATATCACGTATGATCATTAAAAACTTGAAAAAAAAAACTGTTTTTTCTTTTCTTTTTTTTTTGTGTAAAATCTACGATCTTCCAAATAATTTGGTCGTTTCGAACGAGATACTCCTCTTCTTTATTAAACACATCCACCGCCACCCTTATCTACAACTATCGGCGTACACTCGCAGTTTAAATGGTATTTCGCACACGCGCGAGAACACAAAAGGAAAAGAAAATCTTCGTTGCAAGTCAGCCGTGAGAAAACGTCTCTCGGTTAGGTTTATTCGTTCGTCGTTTTGACGACGTAAAAAACAAAAAAACGTGAAAGAAAGGCAGGGACTCGAAAGACAACAAAAAAACGAATTTTTCGCTATTGCGTGACAGTGAGACTCGATTGTGTTCGAGAAGAGAATAGAATCGTTGAACGATCGTTCTTCTTTCTCTTTAACAGCACTGATCGTTTTTTTTTCCGCAATCGGGAATAAATGGCACTTTTTCAAACGTATCTCCAAAGATTCACGAAAATCCTGGATAACAATGAGTAAATTTGCTGGGAAACGAGAGTGATCGAAAGATCTGGAAAATAAAACAATTCCAAATTTTTCTCATTCGCGTATGCAAATATTTCGTCGATTCCTTACGAACTAATTATTATCGCAATCTCCTTACTCGTAATCGTCTACCTTTGCATATCCTTTCTTCTTTTTCTTCGTGTATACGCTGTATATACATAATTTGATATTTTTGTTATTATATACTCGTACGCAATTATATAGTTATATATTTTTCACGTGACTCGTTCGTTTTCTCAATGTATATATATATATATATTTTTTTTTATATATATTTATGTGTGTGTATCTATGTATGTATAAACATGTCCATTTTTGTGGCACGTTTAATTTTCTTGAAAATAATTTTATGCATATGTATAATATTTATCGTTATTATTAATATTATTGTTACTGTTATTCTTGTTATTGTTATTATTATAACAGGCATTTCTTTCGCATTTTCCAGTTTCCTCGAAATCAGAAACGTTTACTCGAATATTGAACGAATTACTTTTCTTCGACTCGCCTATTTTCTCGCGAGATTAGTCGCGAAATTAACGGTAGAGCAGCATGATCAACTTCATCACGAAAAAGCACATTTCTGGTGACTTTTTCGGCAATTTGGAAAAAAAAATTCGTGGTTAATTTGGGAACCGAAAAAAAAGGAATACCTAATTATTTTTTGGATGTTGCGAAAAAATAAAAATCTGTTTATTTTACCGAGACTGGAGAGGTCGTAAAGTCTAGTTCCTTTTCCAGGACTCTAGGGGAATAGTAATATTATAGTTTTTTTGCAGCCAAGCGGAAATAGGAATTTTGGGACTCGGGTAACAGAAATTTCCTGGTTATTTGTGTTTAAACTAGGGAAACAGTAATCACACATATTTCGGACTAGGGGAATTTTTTAGTTAACTTTCGCAGTCTCGGGAAAATAGGATTTTCGTACTTTTTGGAGTCGATTCAGGTTTCGGACTCTAGGAGACTTCTATAGTTACTTTTTGGAACCTAGGGAAAAAAAAATTTTCGTATTTTTTGGAGGCATTCAGAGATCATGCTCTTACCGAAATAAAAAATCAACACACCCTAAGCAGGTTCACTTCAAGCTTCGGAACATCGCGATAATTTCTTTTTTTTTGAGTATTTCAAGGTCGTTTCCGGTGGAAATGACGAACAGCTGAAGATGGAGAATAGCTGAGAGAGCATTCTCAGCAATTTTTTTTTGGCATGAAGAAGCTTTCGGAAGAAGAAATTCATGGGGTTCTTTCGCGATCGGAAATTTTCGTACTTTAATCAAAGTGACAAGGAATTTGAGAGGTCACGTGACCGGATACTAAATTTGGAGAAAATACACCTCGACTACGCGTACGAAAATTTCTTTTTCCAAAATTCCCATTCTAATCTTTTTGTTTACGAATCTTCTCGAGATATCGTCAAAATTGGGTTCCTTCGAGTGAAAAAAATCGATTTTTCTTTTCATACTAAAAAAAACATATTTTGAGGGATAGCCGATAGTTCGAAGAAATTTCAGTTTCGATCTACTTAAACCCAACTAACAGTTCCATTCTTCATGTTTATCCCCTAATTATTATTCACGTCAGCCTTCTTACCATTTTTCGAAAGAAACACGAATTTTTGACAGTCAAAAATGTCAATGCCACTGTCAATTTTATATGTATATATATATATATTTATATATGTTTTGCTTATGTTTTTACGTATAGCGTTTAATAATAGCGAGAAGAGTGCAAGATGGAAGTGCATAAGATATAGTTCAAGAGTCTACGATTTCTACATCAGAGGATAAAATACGAGAGAGCGTTACACATATCAATGTGGTTCTTTTTTTCAGCATATAGTAACTTTTATTTGTGTATTATACTGATATTTGTTTAATCTCGTTTTTTAAATATTTTTGGTAAGATTGGTAAGATTCAGGATTGAAGAATCGAACTCGCTGCGAGCTCCTCGAAACTTTGGAATCGGTAAGGTCGTTTATTATTTAGTATTTATTCGCAAGCTGATTCGTTAATTTGCAAAGCCTTTTTTAATTTCCAAAGTGGAAATATTTTATTTCTAGAAGGGGAAATAATGCCCGAACGGTTTATACGAATGACTAATTATTCGGGCGTAATTACAGATCGTGACGTAGGAGTATGTGTAAGTATATATTTATATATATGTATATGTATTTTAATTTAGTTATATACAGGCTGATTCACAGCTAGTAGATTTGCTGAAAGCCTGCTTAATTGCGAGCGAAACGCTTTTTATACGTTTCGCTACAAAAAAGGAAACTAAAAGAAAGGAACATTTTTTTTGAAAATATGTATTTCTTTAAATAATAAATGGCGAAGTTGGTGACTCGAGAAAAAATCGATAATCGATGGATGCAACGATTCGATAATTGCTAGTGTTTCGTTCGCTTAGAACAAAAATATTTTGGGAGACAAAGAACATTTTTTTTTTGGCACGTCACTAAAGCGAGGGCGATTAGAAATGGCGCGTTCTATGTGGTCTTAAATGAACCTTGGTAGTTGTGAATCACCCTGTATTCATGCTTGAATATTCTTATTCTGAAATTCAATTTATTTTGAATTTCATTTTTTGGTTTAACGTTGGGTTTTGGAAATATATTCTTTATTTTGGATTTTTATTTATTTTAGTTCTTTTTAAATGTTTTTTTTTGTTTTTATATTGCATTTTGGAAATATATTTTTTTAACTTTAGATTTAATATATATATATATATTTATATATGTGTGTGTGTTCGATCTTTATATTTTTCGATTGTTTGGCGTTATACCCTTCGAAGTGAATTCGACATTGTGAAAATTTGTTTTTAACCGTTATTTTCACCGTGCTTTCGATTTGACTAGTCGTCCTCATAAATACCCATTAAAATTAGGCTCTCGCGATTTTAGCGAAAAATGCGATTCTTACGTTTAGTATTGTTTGAATTAATCGTTTTTTTGTTTGTTTTTCGTTGCTTCGAGAAATTTGATTTTCGCTATTTTTTTTGTTATTGTTTGGATTTTCATTTGGCGTTGTTTTTTTTTTGTTTTATCCGTACGGCGATTTACCGCACGATTGTACACACTTACACACGCACGCGCGAGCTCGTCATTCTTCTCGTCTACGTTTTCGTACGGAGAACACTTTTCAACGTCGACGTGCATGTCGACGGGAAAATCTGGGGGATGCGCGTTTTATAATTTGTATAAAAATAATTGGGTGGTTTTTGCCTAACGACGAACACTCGAGGAGACCATTCAACGACGCTTTTTTTCTTCTTTTTTTACACTTACAGTGCGGAGCTACTTCCGGTTTCGATGAACACTCTTATACAGGGTGACTCGAAAAGTGACGTACAATAAAAAAATGTAAATTTCCCCTGATCCATTCCACTTGCTCCATTTGCCTTCTGAATTTGTTTTTTCAACTCTCTTTTTCAGTAAAAAGCAATCTCATTTCGTTTCACTTTGGAAGTTACAAAAAAAAAAACACTGCCAAAGATCTACAGGAAAAGCGTGAAATATTTGGTATCTTTTTTAAATTTTGGTTTAAAAAAGAATAAAATTACGAAAAAAAGACGAAACGTATTGTCATTTTCTTTTACCGATTATTTTACTTTAATTGATACTGTATTTTATAAACGCAAAAAAAATGAAAAAATAAAATAAAAATTATTTGCAAGAAAAGAAACCACAGCGAAAGTCGAAGATGTCTTACTTTCTTTGGAATTTTTTTGATTCCGCTCCAGCTGAAACACTTTGAAAAAGGGCTAAAAAGAGAAAAAATTGTCTTTTTTCCCTGTATGCTTATTTTCCTTTGATCTTTTACTAAAACAATAAATGTAATAATGAATAAAAAAAAAAAATTGACAAAATAAAAATCCAGTAAAAGATGACAATTTTCGTTTTTTTCGGTAATTTTTCGTCTTCTATTAAACCAAAATAATTTTCAAAAATACGAAAAAGAGAAAGAAGTTTTTCGTAATTTTTTGTTCTCTTCCTTCGTTTTTCATTGTTTTTTTTTCTCAAAGTTTATACATACAAGTTTTCAAAATCGATTCAAAGACAGTTTCTCTGGCGTGTGGTACCTATTTTTTTTTCTCCAAAACTTTAATGATTAATCTTCTGGTTGTTACTATCTAAACTTTTAATAATGATCCAAGGCATCACTTGGTGGTTTATTGCTCAACGGTGCACTTCGTAACACAAATTAAAAAAAAGAAATTCGTGAGAAAACATCTAAAATATATAAACAAAGAAGGCTGTTTTTTTTCAAAAGCAAAAAAGAAAAACATGGTAGAAGACAATTGGAGCTGACATCTACGCTAACCAGATTTTCCTTTTCGACGAAACATTCCGCCCTGTATATCTATATTCGTTTCAACATCAATTATTTTCAGGTCTCCTCGACTTCGTACTAAATAGATTCAACAACGGGGACTTTTTTTTGTTAATTTCTCCTTCTCTCTTCCCCTCTCTCAACAACTTACTGACCAGGCAACATTTTGGCTTTTTCCGACTTGGTCACTGATGCGCTGCGAATTCAGCGAGGGGCATCATAATTAGCACGTTTCGTGTATGCAAATATTTTTGTTACACGCGATCGTAACGGAAATAATCCGTCGAATCAACGGTGAAGCAACGAAATTAACGTCTTTGGCAAACATTCGAGGATCATTATGCAAAAATATTTTGCTGAAAAGCCATTCGAGGAATTGTTTTTTTGTGTTTTTTTTTTGGTTTCGTTCGTTTCTGCAACGGATTTTTTTTTCCTACCTGTACTGAAATTCTTTACACCTTGATACGTTTGCAACGATTTAATCGTGTTCGATCAATTTTGCTGCTATTAGCAAATCGCAAACTATAAAATCCTACTTTTTTTTTCCTTTCATTTTTTTTTTACAAAATAAACAACAATCTTTGTTACATCGTAATGTCAGTATTACGTTACGACAACTATTTTATCATTAATCTTTGGTGGAGGACCTCTTTTCGAAAGATCTTGTTTTTTTTCTTTCTTTTTCTTTGAAACTGCTCGTTTCAATTTTCGTTTCTTGTTTTTTTTTTTAAACTGGTCTCGTCGTTTCACGACCATTCAGGTTTCCTTTTCTCACTGACTCTCTGTACACGCCTGATCGAAATTCAATGAGATCTCCCGTATCGGCATCGAGCCGAATACGTTTAGAAAACGAAAACGGAATAATCCTCGCGTGGAGGAGACTCCTCTACTGAGAAAATAAAAATTGGAAGTTACAAATCACACTCGGTATTTCGTACGTAAATATTGTCATGGATACGCATTAAATATTCTCACCACTCGGTTATCTTCACCCTTCAAAGTTTTATCTTCTTCTAAAAGATAAAAACAAACAAAAAATTATATTCCCCACAAAATCGATTGCGAGAAAAAAAAACACTTTTTAGCTCTTTCAGAGGCAACGAAGAATTCAGCGGAGGAAGCATTTCCACCCGATATTTTCCCAACCTCCTAAAATGACACAAAAACTTTGGCGACCTGGCAAAATCTGAAAAAAAAAAACAAAAACAACAATTTTTTTTATCTTGTCGAAAAAACAATTTCATTGGACGACGAATCGTTTTCTAGGGGATTTTTCCGGAAGTTTGCGTCCGTCGTTTTCACCAAAAAGTAGATATTGAAGTATCGACACGTTAGTGCATTCGCAGTTCGTAGCATTATCGTCAAAACTGCAAAACTTTCTCCGGCGAGCAGCCAGCAAACAACGGATTTTCGTGATTTCCGGTCCTCGTAACTTGGATAAAAAAAGTAATACGACTTTGAAATTTGATAGGTAGCTTCGTCCACGAGTGTCGAAAGGCCGTACGAAAAATGAAGCGAATCGGACGAGTAGTTTACTCAGTGAATCCTTCTAAAGGATAAACATTGGTCTGATCATTCGTAGTAGGCTGTGAGAGCCCAGGACCGCCGGGTTTTTTTTTGTATCGTTGAATTTCAAACGTCATCGGGTGATCTTCAACGATGACCTCAAGCTCGATGATTAAGAGTGGGTGGTTCGATATGGCGATGATTGATGTGGGCCTTGAGGTTCCTCTCGTACTTGGAGCTGAAGGCGCAATGGGGGCAGCTGAACGAAGGTGCCTTTCCGCATTCGTAGTCGACATGGCGTTTGAGGATGTAAGCGTTTTTGTAGGATTTCCCACACGTGGAGCAGTCGTGGCGTCGGTCATGACCGGAAGTGGTCAGAGGTCGATTGTTGTTCCGGGGGACATGACGAGCCGGGCAATGAAGCCGGGATCGTCTCTGGGGTGTAAGCGGAGCTGGAATATGACCAGCTTCGATTCTGGCCGGACCACCGGTTCTGCGTCCACCAGCCTCGCTTCTCCAACCTCCGAGTCTCGCCAGGAAGCCTGCAAGTGTGAAAAACGAAACGAAAAAAAACACACAGTGCGAATACGTCGTTAATAGGGAAATAATATCGAGAGTTTCGATCGTAAGTCGTGTTCGTATAAAAATGTTTCGAAAGTTCCATCGGAACGATCGTTTCTTCCAAGCGTTCGTTCTTCTCTTTCTTTTTTGTTGTTCTTGTTGTTTTTCTTTTTTCGTCTTTTTTTGTTTACTTTTTTCGGCGAGCCATGCGAAACAATCAAATGTTCAAGCTATGGACAACAAACGAGCAAATGACGCGCAAGGAGGTGATGAAGTGTTCGTGTGGGTGGAGATGATTATTCACGATTATTTTTTGTTTACGCAGCTGTTTCTCGATCTTCGTAATCTGCCAATGCGCCGTGGAAGCTGATGACGGAAAGCGAAACAACTTCCTGGTCGGTTGCTCTTCTGGGATGTAGAATCCAGTTTGGAAGATATTCCAGGTGCGTTCTTGTGTACCTTCCTGACCGGATGTCCGACCTCATTCTCACCGTCGATGGGCCTGAAACTCAAATTCAAATTTGATTAGGACAACAATGACGAGTACCTAAGCAAAGAAGCTCTTCGTACTGTCCAACTGCGAAAGACCGGCACTCGGATAATCGTTCTTCTTTGAACGCTGCAGCCCACAGGAAAAACCTGAAAAAGAAAAAAACGATGACGTGTTAGTATGATGTACAGTTGGGGAATCGACACTTCAAAGATCCCAAGCTGATGACGATGTAAAGTTGTTTCTTCCGAGGTTTGAAAAAAAATTAGAATTCGTCGAGAGAAACGAACGGTAGAGGATTGGGAGGGAGGAATGGTCGGTTGGAAGTTGGCAGAGATCAATGAGTCCAAAACCGAATGACTGAATGGAAATTGATAATCCTCAGTGTTTGGATCCAGATATTCGGGATTTTTATATATTTTCAGGCTGATCTTGGTGTCTCCAATTCACAATGACGATATATCGACTCTAATTTGCCTTTCTAGTCTTTATTTTGCTCTAAATCCAATACAAGGCTTTCTACAAATTGACAAAAAAAAAAACAAAAATCAAAGGGAAGAATAAAGATTCAAGCACTTTTGGAATGTTCGAAAGAATTCAAAACGAGATATGCGTTTGGTTGGTGAGTATGTGTTTGTGTTTGTTTCTTTTCCTTTCTTTCTTTCATTGTTGGAGAAAACAAGGTGAGAAGAAGAAAGATTAAAGAAAAGTTGTTGCAGCTCAATTTTCACGATTCAAAGCGATTGGAAGATCTTCTTGTCAAAGAGATTCCAATCTTTCGGCTTTTCGCGGTTCCAAACTCGTTCCTTGCGCTGGCGACAGCGAGGTTTTTACTTTTTTTCTTCTTCTTTCTTTCTCTCCTTCTCACACCTGTAATTCAACAATATTTCACGTATTCACAAAGCCACGTGTTTTCTCATTCGTGTGTTCTTTTTTTTTACTCTTCTCCTCGCGGTGTACAATGATATACAATTGGTGTCGACTTTCGCGTGTGAGCAACGGTTTTGCGCGTCCTCGTGGACGTACGTACGTACATGTTAATTAAAAAAAAGAAGAAAAAAAAGAAGAAAAAAAAATTGAACGGAAAATAAAACGAAACATTTGAAAAGAATTATCGTTGCAGCGTGATTGCAATTGATTTTTGCTTCTGTTAAATGTTCCTTGGAAAACAAAGAGAACCAAGGCTTTTGAGAAACAGGATGAAGAAAAGAATTATTCGTTGACAGATGTATACATGGCGAACAGGAAATTGTCATCGTAATTACGAGTAATTCTTTTTTCTTTTCGTTTTTTTTTCTTCGTGTAGAGGCGCTGAGCGGAGGTTGAGTTTTGCTTTCACTGTACATTCGATTAAATAATTAAAGACGAACGTATATTGGAGTGGTTCGGTAGGGAAACTTGTACTAAGAGTATCGTGCTTGTGAGGCCATAGCGCGAAAGATCGAATGATTTTTCAAACGGTTTTATCGCAACGAGTTTATCGTTTCGGCACTGGGTAAGATTCGAATTAAAAGGATACAATTTTTATTTCTTCTTGCGTATAGAATTAAAATTGTACTTTCCAAAAAAAAAACAAAATCAAATTTTTCACGCGTCACCATCTATCAAGAAAATTCAAATTTTTTACTCGTTTCGTTGAATTAAAAACCGTAAAATTTCTACTGATCTTTCTTATTCATAAATTATCCTTGACTGGATTTGGAAAATACAATTTTTTGTTTCGTTAAATTAAAATGAAGAAAAAAAAACTTAACATAAAATATCTACTCTGCCTTTTATGATGAATTATTGTTAATTACTGTTTGGATTTTTCAAATCCACATTTTCACTCACAGTTGCCCGAAAATTATTATAATTAAATTAGGCGTTTGCGTTCAAACTATTTTTTTTATTCGTTTAAAAATCCGATTGGAACGAAATCTACCCACCGATCGCGAAACTCCTGTTTCACATCTCGAATCGATCTTTTGCGCTACGAATTTATTCGGAGCTCGTGTGGGAGCGTCGATCTATTTTATTATTATTATTATTACAATAAAGATAATCGAACAGATCAATTTTCGTATATAAACTAGTTTCGGATACGAGGGATCCGGTTTGAGGAAACACGGCGGATGAGCTCGCAGAACGAAAAAAAAATTATTAATCAAAGGCAAATAAATAACTCGTGGAATAATAATTATATGAAAAAAATCACATATTCCAAGGCAGTGAAGAGGAAATCCGAAAGAGGCAGGAAAATGAAATTAAAAAAAATAAACATATAATAATAATAATAGTAATAATAATAGTAATAATAATTTAAAAAATAACTCCGTCAGAGAGGAGAATGTGGAATTAAAAAAAAACGTGAGAAGAGAGAGAGTCCCGTGTGGATATGATTGGCAGTTGTATCGCGAGTCGTCGAGATTGCCGTTCTTTCGTCAACGCAAATAAATAATTTCTAAAAAAATATCACTGGTCTCGAGATGTGCACCGGAAAAGCCACACGAATTTAAAAAAAAATATCGTACGTTTATCAAATTTCACGAAATTCCACTCTCGCCTCGAAAACTTTCACTTTTTGTATCACCGGTTTCATTTTCGTTCTTTCTTTCTTTTTTTTTTATTCTTTCGCCAAAAAAAAACCCACGTACTTTTCTTTTCGACTTTCATGCGAGAATCGCAAGCCAATTTCAAAACTACTAATTTTGTAAAAAAATGCTGTTTTCGTTTTTTTTTTTTTTCATTTTTTCGTCTTTTTTGTTTTTTCTTCGTTTCCACAGGTCGAACAATAATGGCACAGCCGAACGAGAAATTCCGAAAGCCAGTTCGGGATATTTTGATCTCGCTATAATCAATAACCGACCGGATCTACCGACGTTTCTTCTACTTCTTCTTTTTTTCCCTTTTTTCGTTTCACATCAACCCCCCCCCCCCTCTCGGTACTTTTTTCTTCTTCCCTTCATCGAACAAATTCGTTCGCACAAAAAAAAAAACCAAAAAAGCAATTGCACTAGTCTCGAATTTTTTTTTAAATCTCCCTTTCTTCCGAAATATATATT
>JAPYZJ010004046.1:8621-38119 GCA_030522765.1 Ophioninae sp. B BG-2022a | reverse complement strand
CACCCCATTGTGTATGTTTTTTTTAAGTGAAGTTAACGTTGGATTTTTGTTATTATTTCGTGTTCAATTTGATAACTAATAAACAAATGACTGAATAAACATAAAAATATTTGTTTTATTTGATGTACTTCAAAAAAAATTGCCCCAGAGAAAACTATGGCCATCTGTCCTCGAATTACCCTATTAGAAAGAAAGGTTGACGCCTTAATCCCAATCTGTAGTGGCGTACATATATGAATCGCAACTGTGATATCTAACGTTAGTTCATTGAGGTAAAAAATCATGATTTCTTTTTTCGCATTTGATTAATAATAAATTTGAAACATCGATAAATTGGGGTGGGGTAGGAAACGCAAACTTCGATTGACCAGATTGGCTCAAAATTCCAAATTTTAATAGTCCGAAACTACAAATTTCGTCAAGGTTTGCGAAATTTGTTTGGGTTCGTTTGGGTACGTTAGTTTGATTTTAAACCCTTGATTTTAAACAAACCCAAACAAAGCCAAACGTGTACGATATTTGTAGTTTCGGTAAATTCAAATTCGGAATTTTGAGCCTTCTGGTCAATCGAAGTTCGGGTTTCCTACCCCAACCCAATTTATTGATGTTTCGAAGTCGAATTTCAAAATTTTCATGAGTTACAGTAGAAAGTTTCGGAAATCAATTTATTGCGACTGTTTCCCAAAATTCATTCCGATTCACAACTCAAAATCAATGGCATTTCTAACCTCAATTTATTAAGTTCCTGAGTTCAAGTTAGTAAAGTTCCTAACCTTTACGCCATGGGTTATGCGCCCTCGCTTTATTTGAGTGTCCAACCTAAACAAGCCTCAAAAACACGACTTAAATTGAGTTTACAAAATGTTTCTTCAAGATAACCGATACCACCGTGAAATTTTGGGAAATTATGTAATCGTATTATCGAATTTACCATACGATGAAAAAAAAAGTGGATCGCGCGATGACGAACGAAAGACAAAGAGGTTTCTTTCCGACCAGGACCCCATGCGCTCGTAGCGGGGCTCGAGTGTACCACAACGCGTGATCACAAAGCGCGGCGAAAAGCCCCTACTTTCGCTCCTTCCCCCACTTCTCGCATGCAAAATAAAAGAGCGAAAAGTGCGAGCTAATTGCCAAGATAAAGAGCAAATAAACGGGGCCCGGGGGAAGATGAGAACGAAGAAAAAATCAATTGGAAGGAGCGGGCGAGCCTGAGGTGAGGAAGGGACGTGAGGGGGGCTGATAATGACACGAACAAGCGGCGCCTGTACAGTGAGCTCATCCAGTATATAACTATAGCGTTTTATTGAGTGCCAATGTGTCGCGCTCTGGCGCTAAGCATTTCTTGTGATGCTGTCACTGACCCTTCGAACGAATCGACTCCGTATCATTCATTGTTGCTCTCGGGGCCAATTGATCGCGCACTATTTTTCGTTTCACCCGTTCTCACTATCACTTACCATCGATCGATACGTCCAATCGAAATTCTCATTTAAAATCCGCGGATATCGTTTCTCGATCGAAACAATAAATCGAAACGAACGATTCAGCTATACGCAAACGAGGATAATCGACCGAGAAAAACAAGTTTAACGATTACTTCATCCGACACGCGAGGATAAAAACGACGTTTCGTGTTTACTTTCGCTATTCGCTTAGTCCATGAAATTTGGCGTTGTAACAGATGCGCGCGCACAGGCACGCAAACAATCCGGGAGCTTTCCCACCGAGAGTTCGCATCTCGATTACTGGTGGCTCCACGCGCGACGTTTTATCGCAACAGGAATCATCGCTGACGCCTAGTTCACTCTACGCTTCGAATCCGGCCGTTTTTATTAACCCTGAAACCCTAAAAACACACGTACAGCGAAAACCATATTTTTAGTGAGAAATACTATATCCCACGTCGGTTTTTTTTTTAACCGTTTCTCCGTGCTCTTGGTAAATACGGGGTAGTGTATCGTAAATGGGCTGTGCCTGCAACGGAGGTTACGTTTATGGCTGGGGTAAGGTTAGGAATTACAATAGAGTAAAATTGAAGAATCCGAGGAACAGGTAGAAGCGCAAAACAGCGTGTGAGGAATAAACAAGAAAAAAGGTATGTTCGTGCGAAAAAAAAAGAGATCAGGAAAATCCTAAGCCAAGTGACACGTATCACGTGGTACGGCATGTTCACACGTATACAGGCCGCACTGGCGGCATCGAGGATCGCAACGTCGCGGACAGACTGACCGTTAAACTGGCACGCCAGTTCGTTTCATTTTTTTCCCGTCTTCGCAAACACGCGCGCACAAAGCGCGTTTGTGAAAAAAAAAAGAAGATAGAGCAAAAAAGCAACAAAATCACTTTGCACGCACGGAAGCGAACGAGATGAGTGTACGCTCGTGGTGCGGAATTGCATCATCTCGTAGAAATGGTATAACGCTGCAGATCCGGCGCGAGTCTGTGTTACGATAAATTTGATAAAAATCGATTTACGGTCGCTTAGTTTTGCGCTCGACCGAGAAAATGACAAAAAATATTCAATAACTTTAATGAAAAATTCAAACTTGAGAAGTTTGAATCAAATAAATTGATACATAAACACGTATCAATGTATACATATATGTGTACGAAGTTTTATGAAAATCGCATGTTTTTTTTTCAATTTATCGAATTCGGTACCTTGGCCCTTCGAAATCCAAAAGCGATCGCGATAAAAATCGAAGTTGCTAATATGAAACGCAGCGAAATTTGAAATAGCTCTTCGTTATTTCGTTTTTAATTACACGGCGTCAAGGAGCTGCTGCTTCTTTTTTTCCCCCCCCCCCCCCTCACCGTTCATCGCTCTCCCTCCCTCGACCATGGATATAAACGGCCCCTTGGGTACCCACAATTCATTGGGTCCAGACACGGCGGCCGACGTCACGCTGGGATTCCTTTGAAGTCACGCCGCCATGACTTTTACTATGATGACTTTTGATCGTTATAGTAACACCTTTTGGGCTGCGATCGAAAAACGTGAGGTTAAGAGGCTTTCGGCACTCCCCATTTTATAAACGCACACGTACGTATACGACACAAAGATGTCCGTCCACGTGCGATTGTGCGTTGCGCGCGATTGGCGTGTTATTATTCAATGCAAAACGTTTGCCGGATAAGATAGGGAAGGAACGCGTAACGAAATCACATAGTGTAACGCGTGTATCATTAAATGCGTCGTTGATTACAGACCGTGTGTTCTGCTTGCGAAAGAATACGCGAATACGTGTGTGTGTGTGTGTTTATCTGTCCGCCGCGGGTCAGCTTTTCCGCACAATAGTGTCGTTTCGTACCGAGGTGTCGCTAGCGTTCTCGCACGATACAGTTTATTCGACAATAGCGTGTAGGGCTACATTTTTTACCGTCGACCGATAGACGGTAGCTTCGAACGCGAGCGGACAGAGGGATTCTTTCGCGATGACGCTTTGTGTAGAAAACTGCAGTTATCGTACAAACGCGACTACGAGCGAATATCGTTCGAAAAACACATCGACGAAAAGAACTTCGGTGAAAGATTATTCGGATCGCAATTGACGAAGCATTTTTTTTTTTCGGACGCTGATTTTGTTTCGGTCACGTTCTCCCGTCAATCATACTTTGTCTAGCCACACCAATCAACCGATTCGGTGAAGCGTGAAACACCCGGTTCACGTGTCGGCCGGTTTCCAGTTTGTGCCGTGCAATTATTTGCGAGTATAGTACTCGGAGATATCCAGTCATTGTTAATACTGGTGTTAAGGGCAACGAGATTACGTATTTGATCTTTTATTATGAATATTTTAGTTATTCGACGTTACACGAAGTTCAAGTCGTACGTATATTCTTGAAGACTTATATAACGAAGATGACATATCCTAGTTTAAGACGATTATATGGCTTGCCCATATCGGAATGCACATTTCATTAATTCGTTGTGAAAGTGACTTTTAGGTTAGAATGTTCTTTATTCAGTATTTATGGCGTAAAATGATGTTAAACTAAGAAAGATACTTCAACTAGATCACATTTCAACGGACGAGTATTTTAGCACCAGGTAAGACCGAAGTCAGTCCTGTCATGCACGCTGTAATCACGAAAACATTTACGGGTGTCGAAGCTCTTGTTCACTGGCGGCCATTTTCGATTTCGCTTCTAGCGACACGTATCGGCTGAGTGTGAAAAGTCATCGCGATTCGTAACAGCGCGAATATTTGAAAAGATAACGCTGGTGAGTCGTTTTATTTCTGGATGGCATTTTAAGTACAACGTTTCTCATTTTCGCGGTGCAACCTTTGGGAATTGAAATTGCACGCGTGTATTTGTCGATGCACTCTGTCCATTTGACTTACGACAAATTTTCATTCGTACAATTGTCACTTAAAATGCAAATTAAGGTTTGAAGTGGTGAACGAGGTTGAAATTGCAACAATTAATGAGGCTACAAATAGGTATGCTGTCAACTGTCGGGACGCAGGACGAAGAGGAAATAAATTAGCGAAAGGGTTCTCGGAAGGCTCACGAAAATTCTTGCGCAGGCGTCGAGATGTCGCACCAAGCGTGACGTTTTCTCTCCGTCGCTTTAAGATTTAACGCGACGGTCGTTTCTAAAGAAAACGTTAATCCGGGCAAATCGAGCTGTCCTTGGAATGACCTCTGTGCGAATACGCTTCCATCGATACCCGAGCGATTTTGAAAGATACGGGGATTTGCATAATGTCGCGAATGGGAAGAAACGCTTGGGTCTCGACTGTCCATTTCGTGCGTATGGTAAATTTGGCGGTTGGGGCGTCAGGCCCGGCTGGCTCTGAAGATCGCGCAGGCGCGTGAAGCAATAAAAAATAAAAGAAAGAAAAAAGGTTAGGGAGAATGGCGCGTAATCGAAAATCTCTGTAGCCCTGAAAGAGGAGGAGGAAAGAGTGAGCGAGTGAGCCGGGCGGGGGGGAACCGGATTTCGGGATTAAATCGGCGCCGATCGCCAGAGATCGGTTCTTTCCAGGCGTGTTTCTGTACGGGTTGTTTCCTTCTACGAAAGACAGCCTCGTTACGACCGATTGGACGCGAGGCGTCGCGTTCCGTAACAAAACAACCCGACCTCGTCCCATTGTACGACGATGGCGCGCAAGTGCTATCGAAAGAGGCAAAAAGATTTTTTTTTTGTTTTCGTTTCAACGAAAAAAAAAACGAGACGAAACGATGGAAGATGATGCCTCGAAATCTCGAATCTATTCAACTCGAAGCACACACCTCACCGAACTCTCGAACAAAACACGAATAACGAACTCGAGTCTGAAAAGAGGAAGAATAAGAAGACGAGTCGGCCAGGCAGTGGGGGGAGGGGGGGCGAACTCGGAGAAGAGAAAAAGCATATTTCATTCAGCGAGACGGAGACGAGGAGCCACAAAAGAGCGAAATTCGTGTCTGGGGCCTTAACACACCGTGGAGGGACCCGCAAACGCGGTCCCGCCGACGCGTCGAGGTCTCGCTGCTCCTATAGTCGACGGGCCAAATCATTCGCCAGGGCTGTACGTACTTGCCCGGATCCTTCGACTCGCCACTCTTTTATTCGAATTATTGCACAGCGTGGAATCGTCGTTAATTGTGTTAAACAAATAATGGTTTTATGATATTTATTTCAACATCATTTTTACATGATTGTCCGTTTATAAAAATCGAATGATTTTTTTTTATTCGTAGTTTTCATTGTTAACTTTTCGCTCAATAGTATTGGTTCATCTAATACGTTTAAGTATAGAATTTATCAGTCATTATTAATAATAGGAATTTATTAATAATGATAGTTCTATATTTATTAATAAAGAAATATTCGTAGGATATTTGTTGATATTATTTATAATCATAGTTTACAATGATTATTAATTATAAATAATATTAATGAATATTTCTATTTCTTATGAAGGGCAAAATTGTAATTTTGATAATCCAAAAAAATTATAAAAACGAATATAAATTTATAAATACGATCGACTGGTATTTCATTTCCGGTCTTCAAATTGAATGATTTCTGAATTATTCCCAAGCGAACTTTTCGTTGAAAATTCTCGACATCGATTTCTAAATGCAATTATTTGCAACACTAGTTTATTTATAATTACGATAAATATGGAAAATTTGTAATTATCAATTCTTAGCGTTGTACGTGAGACGCTCTGATAGCATTCGGATTAACATGCAGTCGTAAAGAAGTTATTGCACGTTTAAAATTCATAGAAGAAGTTCTTACGAATCGGCGAGAATAACGTGACACAGGGGGCGAAACCGTTTAAGCCCGAGCGAACTTATGTTACGATTCGCGACGTAAACACGAGTCAAAGGGCGCACAAAGGGAGGAAGTACTCGTTAGGAACTGAATTCGGAGAGGCGGACTTTCTCACAATCAGATACGATGTTAAGCTTTTGAATAGAGTGTATGTTCACGTGTATATATATATATAAACACTTTACTTTATACAGGCTTGTGCAAAAGTATTAGGCATCCTCTAATAATTTGAATATAGATATAAATACGTTGCAATCGCAGGACTTTTTTTTTTAAAAATTATTAAGCCTTGTCATTATTCATTGTTAAAAAAACTATTTGGTTGATCCTTATCCTTGATTACAGCCCCGAATCTTTTGAATGAAGAATAAAATAAGTGCCTTATGCTTTTGCACAAAGCTGTATACAGGGTGTCCCAGCTAAGAATGTCATCCCTGGAATGGGAGGTAGGGGGTGAAATTCTAAGACGATTGATATAAGCATGTATGGGTCCCAGATCAAATCAATCCCTGAATTGTTATTAATTTTTTACGGTAGCCAATCAGACGCGCCCGGAGGCGGGCCTACGTCGGTGAGCGACACGTACGTGTCCCGGAGTGGAAGTGCCCGGAGGGGCGGTACCCCCACCATGCGGACTCTCCGGCTCGGGCGCGTCCGATTCGCTGCAGAGAAAAAAATTAATAACAATTCAGGGTTTGATCTGGGACCCATACATGCTTATATCAAATGTCTTAGAATTTCATCCCCTACCTCCCATTTCAGGGATGACATTTTTTAGTTGGGACACCCTGTATATCTGTGTCCCTATACGTAGGATAATCGATCGTAATTGTGTCTCGTTTAGTCGTGAGGATGGCGACGAGGGAGAGAACGCCTATTGGGATCAACGGTACGAGAAGGAGAAGACCGCTTCGTCGGCTCGTTATTTAATTCGTGCGGGGTCATAACGGACATTAGCCCGTTGAAGGCTCGATGTGGGATCGTACAATATTGCCTGTTATTCAGATATACGAATCTGGCGGCGCCGTTTAGGACCCGCAGCCATCAAAATATAAAGTATAATTGAAAAAACTGTTGGAGAAACTAAAACGACAGTGAACGTTGGTCGGTAAATATCATTTGGAATGAACAACAGAAGTAACGAATGAACCTGATGAATTGGCGATTCGATGGAGTTCAAGAAATTACTGGAGACGTAAACAGCCTTGCGAGCGGTTAATACTTGGTGCGGTGACCGCTTAGGGATGCTTCGATTGTCGCATCGACAACTGACGCGAGTTCCTGAAGGTTGGGGATAAAATTTTGAGTCGATTGATATAAGCATGTATGGGTCTCGGATCAACCGTTAAGTTTTTATTCATATTTGAAAACGGACCAATCAGGTGTGCCCGATGAGGGATCATGGGTAAGCGTGGCTGTGGTATCGAATAGAATACATAAAATATTTACTAATAATGAACTTAAAATCTAGAATAAACGTATGTTGGCTTGCAAGAAAATAATTATTGTAGGGGTTGAACAGTGTCTCGAAAAAAAGCAGGTTTACATAATAAAAGGTTGAGATAAGTTGAGAACAAAAATACCAGAAGATATAAAAGAGTTACATCGGAAAAAAAGAAGGGATTTTGTGGCTTTTCGGAATTTTATCTTCATTCGGAGGTTAACACATATACGATCTGACATGAGCTAAAGTAAATGAATTCGCTCCGGCTACCTGACGAGATAACAGGTTTCTTTCGTTCTTCTCGTTTGCGACCGTTGGGTGACTCAAAGTTTCGTAAATGGCCAATGGAAAGAGAGAGAGAGAGAGAGAGAGAGGGAGAGTAATAGCGAGAGAGAGAGAGAGAGAGAGAGAGGACCAGTGCGCGACGAGTTCGATAGGATAAGGGTATCCGGACGAGCACGCTTGTTATCGGGTCTTTTCGTGTCAGGTGTAAATTAGGAGTCGTCGTGATGCCAGGGAGGAGGCCAATAATGATTTGGCGCCACACGGGCCCAACTCTTGATGTATATTATATTCGCTGGTGGCAACCAAGCGAGAACGGGGGGGGGGGGGGGGAGGAAATGCCTCGAATCTCGTTTTATCAATTTACAAATAATCAGTTGACCGCTTGGTCGTTTTGGCTTTTTTCTTTCATGGGTTACGCGAGACTTGCGCAACCACGCGTGGAGGTGCTATTTTTCCGCAATTTCTTATGTTGCTCGTGTTCTTGTAACTTTTTATTTAAGAAATAAACAAATATAATTTATGTATAATAATAACAAATAAAGAAATATAATGTATGTATAATAATACTAAATAAACAAATAACATTTATGTATAATAATAATAAATAAATAAACAAATAAAATTTATGTATAATAATAATGAATAAATAAATAAATAAAATTTTGCAAACGGCGAAAACGACGGGTTGGTTTGTTTTACGAAAAAGGAAACGTTTTACCAATTTTTTATTCGCGAGTGAACGGACGCGTCGAAAAAATCCACTTTTTTGTTATTGTTTCAAATTCTCGTAATAATTTTCAGTTCCCGATGCAAGTACAAACGGAAATCGGGTTTTCAACGAACGTCGGACCATTCTCAGAAATTCAACGGCCAGAAGGGTTTTCCTTTTTTTCGGCCCGAGGGTGTTACAGTCCTGATCTTCGATGCCCTTCCGGCGCGAGAAAGGGCAAGAAAGAGGATGAGGTAGGGTCCGAGCGGCAGCGAAGAGAGTGTGGCGCAGGGTGTAGAGGGGGAAGCTCAGCGTGCGCACACACGCGGGTACCACAAAGATCTATCGGGACCGGTTTCGTGTTCTGCCCGCTGTTTTCTTTCTTCCTTCGTTTTTTTTGTTGTCGTTTTTTTTTTTATTCTTTCGTTCAACATTCCCTTGGCCCCTTGGCACGGTACCCCGCGGCGAGCCGGGTGTGAAAACCGACACCCACCCACTTGTTATTTTGTCAAACACGCCGTGGCTCGGCGTAAGGGAAAGAACGTCGGGAATAAGGGAGAGAGGGGGGTTTGAAGACACGAGAGGGCAGTATTCGTCGAAATTATAGGAATCATACCGTTCTACTGACCGTGGCCACTGACAAAGCGCCCACCAAATTACAATCTCCATTGCACGCTCTCTTCTCCTGTCTCTTTCATTATTGACCTTTTTTTTCTTCCTAGCCTCCCCCCCCCGCCCTCTCCTGACCCTCGTACACGCGTGTGTGGGTGGTTTCGTATTACGCAGTTTTACAGCCCGTAATGAAACGTGGTTATTCCGCTACCGGGATCCGCGTTCATTTGTAAACATAACCTCAACTGTCGGGCTTCGTTTTGTTCCCGGAAGTTTGTTTTTATCGAATCTTCTCCCACCCCTTGATGCATCGGCTTAATAAAAGTCGAGTGCACGAAGAGGTTCGAGAGTCCGAGGAAACTGAGGGGAAAGGGATAATGATCAACAGAAAGGAAGAGTTTCGAAAGTACGAGAAAATTCAGGGAACTGGGGTTATGTCGAAAATTGTCCAAATCGGACAATCGCCACATCCCATGCCTGAGAAATTATCAAAGCTTATATTCGATCAAACGAAACAAACGCGAGTTTATTATCGTGGAATAACCTCTTCTCGGCGAATTCGCGTTTTTTCGACCGTGAAATTGTACAACGAAGATTTGGCGATCGAAGTATCGTCGCTCGTTTTGACTCGACAACACTTCGAGTGGTCTTCTCACTTCCTCGCTTCAAGCACCATCTTTCGGTTTTTACTCGTACCTCCTCCCGAATCGCAGCTTGCGTCTTTCTACGCATTTATTAAGTGTAGTAAAAAGAAATCAATTATTTTCTGAAGTCAACCAATAACAAACTCAGTAAACCACATGTTCAGTACGAAATCTCATGTTTCCAACGCCATCTAGTATAACCCGATCGGACTTATACAACGTTAGATACAGATAGCTAAAGCCATCTAGTGGAAAAATCATGGTTTTTTTATTACTGCACCCAATATATTTCTAGCTGCAGCCTTTCTCATACGGAGGCCATTTGCAATTCGTTATTCTAACCTAACTTTCGCCGTGTCGACCGATTGTATTTTGCTTTACATTGAATTGTTCAATCAAGCGCACCGGAAGACATTTTCACGAGGTTAAAAAATAACGACAAGAGCAATATAATTTTTATTTCATCTCGCGATTACATTTTCAATGGAAATTTGATGGAAAAGTTTTATGCGTGGCGCGTCTGGTGCGCGGACTCGTAACTCCAGTTTGCCGTATAGCGACGCAATTCCGTAAAGGATTCTATCGGTTAGCTTGTGTGTTGAGAGCGGCGTGGTCCCCCCGAGTGCCTTCATATGTACCTCGTGGCGAACTTATATGGAGCATGCGAGTACTTGGTCGCGTATACACAGGCTCCGTCGCCTCAACAAATAAGGCACTTGTTAAGCTCGCTCGGTTCGACCCTGCACACACACCTACACAAACGCGCGCACAGCGAACACAACGCACACACGTACACAACGGTGATCGCGACCAAAGCGCTGCGAGCGCGGCCACTTGTTGACCATAAAGGGCGAATACCTCGTCCATGCATTTTTTCGCCAAAGACGTGTATACGCTTATACGGCAAACTGTATCAAGGAGAAAAAGCGTGATTCCGTTGTGCATGAGAATGAAAATGTATTCCTGTTTATTATTATCATCATTATTTTTGTTATTATTATCTTATTGTGACTATTATCATGATGATTGGTTTGATTATAGTGATAATTATAACGGTGGGCCATGATCGTTATAAACCTTGTAATCATTATCGTCAATGTCCATCATGTTTGTATTAGTGATAACAACAATAATGATAATAGTAGCGATACAACTGCAACATCATTATGATCTATGATATTGATATTATGGTAATAATCGTGCTGGCAATAATTATTAATAACAGTAATATCATTAATAACATTATGACTAATTGAAATAATCATTTTTGTTATTATTATTAATATTAAAGTTATTATTATCGTCGTGTATTATTTTTACGAATGATTTCTCTGGTTATTATCTTTGGTGGTATTATCTTTATCTTATTATCATTGGTATAGTAGTAGTCATAATGGTTAACAACTTTATTTGATTTGCTGAGTACATGTTTATTTGCGGGGTGATCGGTCGGTATTTCACCGACGGAGACTTCGCACTTTCTTCATTATCTGTCGATAAGTTCGGAAACAAGCGCCTCAGTCAGAGTTCTCCGATATGCTACTTGGCGCGCTGCGCAGTGGCCGGTAAGTAAGAGACTTAGCTTTGTTGGCCTTGTGAACTCAGCGATTCAAGGCCGACATTTGGGGACATGTCTGACACGTCTAGTCGGTAAAAATTCTACTGATAAGTTCCTTGGGTTCCTTCTCAATCAGATCCTTGGGTATCTGCAATTCAGCTATCTCTCTTGTCCACCTCTCCGTTCTGTCGGTATGACACTTTGCCTCAAGACGGAATAGCATTCGTGCGAAACTTCAATGCAGCCCCGTCTCGGTCGGTATGGTAGAACTGGCCGAGTTTCTGCTACTTACTGCTTGACACCATTTTCACTCTTCTTGTTTTTCTTCTTCATTTTGGCCTCCTAGATGCCAGCCTGGTCATTGGTTCCTCGTCGGAACGGAACTATAGGATAGCAGAACCATTCGAAAACGTACCGCGCGAATTTCAAATATATGAAAGTTTAATTAATGAATTTCCAATGAATGAATATGTATTTTCTGTTATAAATAAAAATTTGAAATATGCATATATGTATATTAAAAACGTATAATATATTAAACGTTCGTTTTAATTGGTAACGTCCGTTCAATCGCCCATGACCGCTCAACCGCAAACGGCCACAATCGACAATTTAAAAAAATCAAAGCCGAATCGCTAACTTATCGACAATTCTCGACCGTTACATTTCAAATCCACGATTACTCGCCAAAATATTTGATTATCTCTCACGATCAACCACAAAAGAATTACGCACGATCCACGCAACGAAAATGTCAATCGTCAAAGCATGGCAGTTTTACAGTTTACTTTATCCACTTTTGCTAAGTCGATAAAGAGTATTCTGACGTACCGTCCGATGGTAACATATCGATGCAGGGTAAGAACGTCGGAGTTGGACTTTATTATCCGTCGAACGAGAAGGTAACCTGATAACGCCAACGGAGTTTATTCGTTTCATCGATCGCCGGCCTTAAAGGCCTATCGTTATCGAGGCTAACGGATGGGGATACTTTTGATTTCTTGCCAAGGCCGGGAGGATCAGTACTATTGGCCTTGACTCTCTGGTAAAATTCCCTGTCTTATTGGATTCATGGTGCAACAGTTATACCGGCGTGTTTTGCTTTGAGCGCTGCGGTTACTTATGCGGAAAGGAAGTGAACTAATTTTGCATACAGATTTGGACATTTAGTCGTTGGCGAAACGCCATTTGCGGATCTGCTCGCATCGATCACACTGATCATTCTGTTGACACTTTTGCGATCGCGTTTTCGATTCGGGACCGAGTGATCAGACAAAAACGGCGGAAACAACACTCCGAGGACTCAGCAAGACATTTTTCAACGCTTTGTTGTTTATGAAGCTAACCTAACCTTATCGACGCATGGAAATTGGGAACAACGAATTCATTATTTTCCTGCGCGGAATAGTCGTCCCTTTGCCAGAGCAGAACTGTTAGTCACATCACGCTCGACGCAGCTTATATACTCGTGTAATGTTTTATACACGCCGAGTTTATTTGCCCCGGAAACCGTGCGAAATTTACCGTACTCTTAACGCCATTCATCGCGGCCCCAACATTTACGACAGTTTCGCAGCCTTTGATAAATTCGCAGCGTGTAATGAACGCCCACAATTACGGGCTGTGCGTAAGCTTGTGTTTAAAAAAGAAACAGACCATTTTGAAGATTTTTTTTCTCAAATATTAGTATGATAAAGTCGACCATTTTCGCTCAGTCGTGGACACGTAGAATATCGACCTAACCTCGAAAATTTTCGGAATCGTTTTTTTTCAAAAGCGGTCAAGCTTTGAATGAAACATAGAGTATCAGTCTTTTGTAGAATTCATAGACGCCAAGGTTAATGCTTCAATTTCACGATAAAAATGTTTCGTCTTTAAGAAATCGCGGTTCAAGGATATTTTCTACATATCTTTAAATCGAACGACACTAGTGTCTTCACGAGTCACCGATGTCCACATCGATCGTCGAAAAACCGAAAACAGGACATTTTGGATACTTACATTTTTTAAACAAAACGATATGGGAAATTTTAAAGAAACATGCGATTTTTACTACAAAAAGAATCGCCAGTCTTTACGAGAATTAGAAAGAAAAATAAATGTGGGAATAAGAGTCCTCGAGGAACACGAGCTGAATGCTTCATGTGCCTGAGTGAATTCATCGATGCGTGGACGAGTCCCTTTTCCGCTGACGACCCAAGTGTGTTGCGGCCGAAATCAAAAGTGGGTTAAATGAACAACAGCAGAAGTTTCGAGATTGTTTTTACAGCGTTACGTTTGCGTTGCCATACGTCTCGTGAGTTACGTCCGGGGGTCCGCATCAACATCTGTGCGAGCATTTCCCGTACTTGCTGCTTTATTGTTGGCACACGTGACGCAATTCGAATCGATTTTTTTACACGTCCTGTCCCGGCATTCACTCTTATCGCGTAAGTGCAAAGCAAGGTAAGACCGAGCCGGAGTGTGGCCGCGTTCGTGACCACCCACGCGGGGAGAGAGAGAGAGAGACGGAGACGAAGAGAGAGAGAAAGATCAAGCGGGCGAAGAGTGAAGAGGCGGGGGGAGAAGGAGATGGAGAGAGAGGGAAGAAAAGGGGGAGAGAAGAGAGATCGGACCGAAAAGAAACACACGTGGCTAAAGTGACCGGAAAGGAAAATAATGTAATTCACGAACTGCGATGTTTTCTTTCATTTCTCATTTCTTCATCGTTCCGTCCCCACCTTCATCACGTTTTCCTTCACTTCCGTCTTTTCTCCGCTTTGTCCTTCCAATTTAGCCTTCCGCTAGTTTTATTACGATAATTCGATCGAGAACTACATTTACGTGCACCTGAGTCAACGCCGCCAGGAAGACAGCGAGAGAAAAGACAAGGAAACAAGCGGAAGTAAACAAAGCATTCGTCAGCCATGCGGCCAAAACCGATAACGATCGGGAATAAAACCGATGAGTTAACGGGTTGACGGTTCATAAAGGATAATAGAGCGAGACAAAACGCAAAGTCGAGAAAACATCGGACCTCGATCGTTGCGAAATGTGAAGTCAGCCTGAATGAGCGAGTAGCTGGAAAATTACGACTGGAATAATACTTAATATCGAGCGCGAGCGACAACGAATGCGCAACAGTTTCTTCTTTGCTTCTCGAGCTTAGTTTTGATTTTTGTTATTATTATTTGTCTCTTTACTCCACTCTTTCATGATCCATTATTATTATTATTAAATACGATTATTGTCTTATCACTGTTATTTTTATTTTGTTATTATTATTAAATATCATTATTTTTATTATCACTATTATCCCTTCATCCCGACTCATGGGTCGTTTTCGACCCGAGCGAAATTTCAATCAAGTTGAAGGTTGAAAGAAGCTCCATGAATTTTTTCAGATTTTTTAAAGCGTTTTTACTGATCCGAATAACGCAAAGACGAAAACGACCCACGAGTCGGGATGGAAGGTGCTGAAAATATGGGTCGGGATGAAGGGTTATTATTATTATTTTGTTATTATTATTAAACATTATTATTCTGATTGTCACTATTAGGTATTATTTATTCTGTTATTATCATATATTACTCACGTATCATTATTTTGTAGATATGAAATCAACTGTTATTTTTGTTCATTAGTATTATTTTGTACATTTGTCCAAAAGTCCAAAACCAGGATATAATAAATCCATCATCATTATCTTTCGCGTTACTTACGAAACTTATTTCTAGCTTAATCCTTTCGATAATTAATGATGGTTGCGCTATTACCTCTCATATGGGGAAAAAATAAAATCTTGTTCGAAAAGTAACACTTAATTCGTGTGCACAGTTTATATATTATGTTCAGTGGTCGGAGCTTAGAACTCCCTACTGGGATAATCTCAGGAGGGGCTGCAACTGGCTCGGCGCAAATATTACATGTGGCCTACCACGTATGAAGACGTGAGGGGCGGCCAGTCTGTTCGAGATTGCTGCTTGTGGTAAATGAGCCCAAGAAGGGAATGCCGCTTCGAGCCGGCCTGGAACTCCTGATGGTTCGACATTTCCGCATCATGCCTCCGATGGAATTTCGTTCAGAGGGATCTGATTTATGGTTCCGGGGGCTGTTTTAGGCTCTGCTGTTATTGGATATCAGTTATCGCGAAATCCGTGTTGATTCTTTCGTATTGAAAATAAACAACGTTGCTGCATTGGTGCAATTGATAAGCTCATTCATTTGGATAATGAATTAACCGGAACGCTGTTGAATATTTTTAATGATAAGTCGTTTTTTCGGTTTTGATATCGATAGGTATTTAAAAATTGTCAAACTCGGATTGTCAGGTATATAAAATTCAAAAACGTCAGGTATATAAAAAAAAAATTCAAACTCAAAATTGTCAGGTATATAAAAATTGTCAAACTCAGATCCAATTCCAACATATATGAAGAAGCTTATTGGGTAGAGTCAAGTTCACTTATCCACGAAAAATAAATAATTGTTTATCGCTTTTTTTAACGATTAAATTTATTTCGTTGGAAGCTGTGATAAATGTTCACTTCACTTAAAGCTATGTTAATTATTTATTACTAAACGCATCAGTTGCAAAATGTTGATTGGAAATGTTAGTTAAAAGTTCAAAACAATTTTTGTTTTATACGATGGATTTAACGTGATTTTATTTTACACGAACAGTTAGCACGAAGATTATGGCACTCAGATCCAATTCCAACATATATGAAGAAGCTTATTGGGTAGAGTCAAGTTCACCTATCTACGAAAAATAAATGATTGGTTATCGCTTTTTTTAACGATCAAACTGACTTCGTTGGAAGCTGTGATAAATGTTCACTACTCTTAAAGCTATGTTAATTATTTATTACTAAACGCATCAGTTGCAAAATGTTGGTTGGAAATGTTAATTAAAAGTTCAAAACAATTTTTGTTTTATACGATGGATTTAACGTAATTTTATTTTACACGAACAGTTAACACGAAGATTATGGCAAGACATGATATATTTCAGAGTGAGAAGTAATAATTTTTTTTCAAAGTGGGGAACGCTTTTTTAAAGTAAAATGTTGATGTTAATAAGTGTTCTTCCAATTGCGCTGCAAGCACCCGAGAAGATTACGTCAAAATATATTCGTGCGATAAAAAAAAAAACAATGAATTATTCAGCATTTGTTTTTTTATTTGACTTCGCACTGATTATGCGAAATAGAGTACATTCGAAGCGATAAACCTATTTCATTGGGTGAGAACGCCAAGGCATTGGACGATATTGAGACAGTTTTTGCACATTTCAACAGACCCTTATCGCTATTTTATTCACCATATATTTTAAGTTCGAACACAAAGAAGTAACGTGTCGAATTTTTGAAGATATTAAAATTAATTTTATCCTCGATGATATTCAAATGACTTAAGAATTCGTGAAGATGTTAAAATTAATTATACGTCCAATTAATTATTATCTCGCGTTGTTTTTATGTTTATTTTTTTTTTATTACCTTTTTTTTAATTTCTAAGCAAAAATATGTATGTGGCGCATTTTTAGCGACGTCTTTGAATTTAGCAGACAATTTCCAAACTGTATTTTCATTCTTTTACGTTGTTTCTATTGCGTCATGCTAAGGTGTCACCGGGTAGGTGGACGTCCTCGAAAAAACTATTTCTCGGCGCGAGTAATTTTCCGGACTCGGCTAGTTCCTCTGACGTTGGTTATGATTAAATCCGATATTACGAGGACCGCCCCCGCATACGAATGTCCTCGAAATCATGTTTTCTCGTATAATTTCGTATACGTGTAGGTCGATATGCAACCGCTGATTCCGCATTTATGTATTCTATTATGTTGAAAGGAGTTTTGTGTCGGGGATTCTACGGTTACAACCACTATCGCGAAGACGACAGAAACGAATCTCGGACGAGCCCTCCCGGCCCTCCTCGCCCTCGCTGCGTTCTCTGCTCGATTTTCGCATCTCCCGCGACGTCCGCGATGTTATTGCTAGATTTTAACATAACAATTGAACCACCCGCTGCTCATTGTCGCAGCGTGGTAAAAGACGGCATTTGATGCTCACGCGCATCATCGACCGCGCACCCAAGGACGCGCCGAATAACTTTGCGTATTTATATTTGCATTGTCGAACACGTCCTTACGAGAAAATTCGTTAGGAGTTTATTTGCGAAGAGAAAAAAAAACGGAGGTAACAAAATGAAAAAAAAAAAAAAAACTCGGATCGCGATGGCAACGTATAATACGAGAATAAGGAGGCTCGTGTACGAAGATGGTCGATTTTTTGGTGTCCTCGCAAAGAATTACATTTCGAATGGCCGATTAACGAATTTCAATTAACGAATTTCCATCGATGAATTTCGATCGAATTGAAAAGGGGCTGGATCGTGTATCCAAAGTTGGGTTTGTTTGGATTTGTTTGGGTTTGGCAAAACCGACGCGCGTGCAAGGCTACGACAGAAAATAATAAGCGTAGTAAAAATAAATCCATGATTCTTCCGATAGATGGCCTTACTTATATCTGTATATCGCGTGGTATAAGTGCGATCGGGTTACGCTAGATGGCACTCGAAAGATGAGATTTCGTACCGAACGAACCTTTCGCGACAGTTTTGTGATTGGTTGAAAATAATGGCTTTTTTTTCTACTACACCTAATATTCCGTTGCAATATTCGCGGGAGCGATATCGTTCAAGCGAAACGTTTCGGTCGACAGCGATTTTTCAATAGCAAAGAATTGTCGGTAGTTTTGAGAAATCGAGCGCTGTCGCGAGAAGAAAAATTCGGTCGTGTCGACGCTTCGACTCGAGCCAGACTTTCGTCAGTTTTTCGAATCGAACGCAATTATTCAACGATCGTATTAAACGGTACGTAAACTTCGCGATCAGTGTCTCGATCGCGTTGGACGAGCGACAAACTCGCTTTACACAAGAATGCCTCAGGAATGTTCAGCTTCACAATTGGACAAGCTTACAATGGAAACATTTCCATAGGCGGCGAACGCGTTGTTGTGATGCGCGCGTGTAGCCAGCGAGAAAAGGTTATTTTTTCTCATGCGTTCTCTCGGATATTCGACCTCGCTGACATGGACGAAAGATGCACGAAGCAGATTAAAAAATTGGGAAAGAAACACAAAGCCGAGCGTCTATATCGGGCTAAGAAGAGGAAAGAGAGAGATAGAGTGAGAGACAGAGGGCGTCCTCTAGCAGCGTGAATTTTAAGTGCCGTTACATTGAGGTTAGAGAAGCCTCAGTTGAAAATAGTCTCTCGCCACTGCGCGGTTTCGTGCATACACGAGGAATAAATTGTGCCCCGTAAGCACAAGCGTATATATACGAAAGAGTGCATATATATACATATATACGAACTGTGAACCGCTTGTGCGAATACCACGACCGTACTGTCATCAAAAGCACTGGCTTATGAATAAATATGGAACAAGTTTTACGTATGAATATTTTGCCGATGTTTTACTCCGTCCTCTTTCCGCCTGACGCGTTTTTTTCTTCCTTCTCTTTTTCCGTGCTTTGCCCAGATCTCAACAGAGGCAGCAGTGTACCGCGCGCGAGTGCTGTAGTTCCTCCACTCTTCCGCGAGTTTGGTGCTTGTTGCATGCGCCCTTTTCCGACTTGTGGCGATGTACGCCGGGCCGAATTTTATTTTCACAAATTTTCGTATTCCCGAGCCGCTTGGCGATTCCCTGTAATCCCTGGTTTACGTGGACGAATTTTGAACCCGTTGGGTACTTGGACAATGTTGAATACCAGTCTAGGCTACTACCAAACGAGTCCTTCCAACTCGAATGTTTTCGAAATGTATTTTTTTTTTTCATGTATCCAAAGCTGTCGAAATTCATTCGCGTATTAAATCGTTAAAATCGTAATAAAAAAAAAACGTTTGAATCATTTAACGAAAAAACCATATCCGGTGTATCCCACGGATTTCGTTGATTTTTAGATATGTAATTCTTCATCGATAACTAAGAGACTCGTATTTCTTCTACCAGCGGAAAACCCATTTTAAGGGGTAAAAAAAAAAACATTTTAAGTGCGCACACTTGACCCGAATGATCCTAACAGTGACAAAATTTGCGAACTTTCTAATCTATCGTTCCCTCGTCGATTTATATTCGTATGAAACGACAAAAAATCTGTATTCCGCGCATGCCCAGCTCCAATGAGATAAAAACCTCGATTTATCGTTAACAAAACATTATACCGCGTGGTGGACGAGGCCGTCGAGGCAGGGAGGTGAATTACGAGGTCGCTGGATGTCCGTGGAGAGTCTCACGCGTCACGGATAACTGCAGATAGATCAATTCTAGTTTTAACGAGCCACGAGAGTACAGCGCGAACGGGGCAGGCACTTGGTGACGAGGAGTGAAGGAGGTTGAAGTGCGAAAGAGCGAGAGAGTGAGAGAGAGAGAGGACGCATTGATACAGAGGAAGGGCGAGTGCGAAAGGGAGATGGGGACTGCGTGACTCTTGGTATCATAAAATGACTGCAATATTTTGTCGCAAACAGTTTAAAGCGCATTTCAGACGGCGCTGAGAAGCGTTATGGCGGTATATCGGCGCCTCGGTTACAGTGTAAAATACAAGCTTTGAGGATATATATTTCGTAGCGTTGGGTATATGTACCCGTGGTAGTCGTTTACCGAGGCTTTTACGCGTTATAACGGCCGCGGTGTCTCCCCGTAATATATATAAACGATGTTTGCACTAGAACCGCGCGACGATTAAAAGCCGTTTGTATAATGGACATTTATCTTCTCGTTTCCTATCGTTCCTCTAATTTCATTGCGTTGATCAAACATTATTCGATTATACCACAATTTTTCCGCTCGTCACCCCGGAAATGGAAATGCCCTCCGTATTTCCATTTCCGGCCGCGGGTTTCGCACTCAGGAACTAGGGTGAGATTTTTCGACGACTTACCTTTGTAAGTTTCAGCTTGGAGATGGAATCGTTTCGTTTGAGTTGACGCGGTTTGTTAGGAGCTGCCTGGGTTTATGTGGAATTCTATGGGTTTGTTTGGGTTCGCTAGGTTTAGTTTGTGGTTTCTTTTTTACAGTTTTTATTTATTCGTTATTATTATAAAGGTCTGTTTTGGTTTGTCGGGTGATTACGTTTTTTTTGAGATTGTTTTTGTCGATTTGGGATTACTCGAAGTTAGCTGGGTTTCTGTTGAAATGTTTGGAACAGCCTAGAATTGTTTGGGTTTGTTAAGAAGTAAATTGGTTAGTTTGGGTTTGTCTTGATTGATCTGGATATGGATGGCTGGGGATTTGTAGAATTTTGGGTAGAAATTTATGGATTTGTGTGATTTTTTTATATTTGTTGAATTGTTTGCATTCGCAGAAAATTTGTTTGGAATTCGAACTCGTCTCGGGACGCCAATATCCACAATGTTTTTTAAGAAAATCTTCCGTGATTTTTTTTGCGTTAAAATACAATTCGGTTAGGTTCAAATATTCTTCTTCTTTCATGATGATTTATTTTCTAATGTTTTAGCCTTTATTAACGATGATTCAATATTTGTATATTGTTTAGTCTTTTATTATTTTATCTAACGTTGTAGCCGTTTTTAACGATAATTCAATATTTGTACTTCGTTTGTCCCTTTTTATTTTATTAAACGTTTAATTTACGTTTCTTCATTTTGGTTTGTTTTGAGTGCAAAATTGATCGATAAGTTCGTATTGTCACGCGATATTGTTTCTGGGCTGTATTTGATTCACAATCGGTTGGGAGTCTAAACGTTAATAATGCCTATTATAAAACTTCAATGAGCACAATTATTCCTTTTTTCGCTCGGTCTCGTTCGAGGAAACAAGAAATTTGTAGGCTCGCTATACAGTGCAACCTTAATATAACGAACCTCAATATAACGACTTCCTCGATTTAACAAATTCTTCGTAATCCCCTTAAATTCGTAATCCCCTTGAACAAACCTCAGTTCAACGAATTACTTGATATAACAAATATTTTCTTGTTCCCCTCCAATTTGTTAAATCGAGGTTGCACTGTATTTAGCTTTGACCAGGATCGCACCCGTCATCGAATAATTGGCCGATCCGGTTATCGCGATTGCGCGGAAAAATAACGCATTTGTTATGGGGTAGTCTTTTTGTTGGCGTCAGCTTATATTATACGAGAATCGCAAGCGAATAGAAAAAACGGCTGTGTTTGCAGTCACGCCCGCGTAAACCATCAGGTATTGATCCAATATTTTCCACACGGATAACGCTGAAGGGATCCGAAGATATTCGCTGCTCCATACTTGAAATTAAATCAATGGACGACACGGTGACATTTTTTTTCAAAATGTTCTCTACCACTTTGAAATTCGCGATATCGCAAATCTGATTTTTACGCTGTAAAATTTATCTCAAATTCATTTACCGTAAAAATTCGAAACTTTTGAATGATTATGTTTTTCGTAAGGATTAGTCGAAGGTGGAAAGAAAAGTAACAACTAGACTGCGCGAAAAAATGGTACCGATTGATTTATTAAAACATGTTATCGTTTTTTTTTTTTCGGGGATAAAAAATCTCCAATTTCATATTTGTGCAATTTTCCGGCGTGTCGAAATAAAAAAAAAAAACATTTAAAAAACGTAACTTACATTATCGTCTTTGAAAATGATTAGCAACAACAAATAGATTTTTAATTAATTATTTGAATATTTCAAACAATCGTTTTATTTCAAGACAATTTTATTTAATATCAATTATTGTAACATTTTAAATAATCGTTTTATTCAAAGACAATTTTATTTCATGCTTGTTCTATGCAATAATTCAATTATTCAAGAATGAAAAAAAAAAACACACATTGTTGATTCTCTCAGCGATTGATTTCCTTCGTCGAAAATTTCGTTGTTAGCCCCAAGTCACTCACACACCTGAAACTTTGCTCACCTCATATCGCGACGAATCCACGAATGGATCGACGTTTTTTATAATGAATAACCAGGTCAAAAGCAAATTTCAGGCGTAAGAGTACATTCTCGAGGTGCTTGCTCTTACTTCCGGTTCTCCGTCTCGTTCACTTCCGTACCGTATAAAAACATCTTTAACCGATTCGTCATAAGGCGATCCGTTGCGATATCAACGTGCCAACTTCGTTCTGTACATTTCTAGAATTGATGAACCTCGCGTTGAGTACGATTGCCACGAACTCACCTGAAACTTTGCTCACCCTGATTTTCATACACGGGCAGAGCAAGGAGTCAGGCTCGTCCGAAACAATTACGAAAAAATCCACGCCCGCTCGCGTCCCGACGCCGAATTCAAATGAACCACCTGAAATTGAAGAACGAAGAATTAAATTAAACAATTAAAAAATTTGCAGAGTGATTGATGTGTCGCCTGTTTTAATTATTCGCTTGAGAGAATTCAAAATCGTAGCGATGGCGATCGTAGAGAAAAAAACGCAATTGTACACTTTGAAATTAAAAAATTGTTGTTTCTTTCAAATTGAAAAAAACGAAATGAAAAATCATAAAACAAATAAAATGAAACGTTTAGGAATCGAAGAATAACGGAGACAAAAAATATTCATATAAAAGAAAATATTATTAAAGTAAAGTCAAATCTAATAAAAAATGAATTACAACACAACCCACTTGAATTACAGTTAAAAAAAACACAATACAATTGAAGCGAAATTAAACGCATTTGAGTGAAAAAATAAAACTTCGATATCGATGAAAAAATACATAAAACGAAGTAAATAGAAATAACGAAAACCAAAATTATATTCACCTTAAATTTGTATTAATTCAAATAAAAATGAAGGACAATAACGAACGTCAAAAGTCCAATAAAAATGAAACTACATTATCGAAAAAAATCGATATAAAACAGAATGAGGGAAGTGAAGGAAAATAAAATAAAATATGTGACGAAGTGAGCCAGGGGCGAAACGGACAAGCGGGAGTGAGCTAAAGAGAGCACAAACGTGACAGTTTTTTCGGTATTTTTTTTTTTTAAATGTCGTTCAACCGGTAGGTCGTAGGATTGGAATATTCCGGAGACTTCGTTAAAAATTGGGAATAAAAATGGTAACGAGCACGTCCGGATTTACTTGAATGTTCTCCCTCCTCTTTTTTTTTTTTGAATCTGGCCGATGAACTCGGCCGCACCAGGAATCAATTCAATTAGCGTGTATGCGCGGCTTTAGCGCGTTCGCACAATTCTGCTCGTGATCGCTGTGAATTTCACCGAGCTCGGGGTTCTCCATTTTTCGCTTCGTGAATGACGAGGAAGGGGTCGGTTGTGACAATATAACGATTGTCTTTGTCAAAACGAGGAGTGTGATGCGATTGTACAGTTAGTTTTGTTAGTCGACCAACTGACGACTTTTCTCTTTGCTCCCCCGCTCTCTCTCTGTTTCTCCTTTTCTCGCTTAGTTTCTTCCTCAAGTTCAATTAGAAAGCGAGCATTAACGATAAGTGCAGTTCTTTGAGAGGTGCACTACAATGCGGGCAAAGCTGCTTCCTCCTTCAGCGAGAACTTTAACGAAGCAAAATTTCATCCAGCATCTTTGCTTCTTCCTTCTCTCTCACGTGCTCTCTTCCTGTAGCCATCTTTCTCTTCCTCTCGTAACCTGGCTTCCGATATCTCTCTCTCTCTTTCTCTCTGTTCCTGTCATTCTGCTTTTCTCTGATATCTCTTTGACTCGCCAACTTTTCGACTCTTCCGGCAATGAGTGACCTCAGCTTCGTGTCGAAAGCAGTTGGACGATGGAGACGAGAAAGAACAAAAAAAAAAAAAAAATAGATAATGGCAAAGTCAAAAGAGAAGAGGGTGATAGTATGACCGTGAGAAAATTTGTACTTTCCTAGTGATTTCGAGGAAAAACGGTATTTATAACAAGCTCATGTACCTACGAGTTACCGCGCGGTCTTTATTTCGCTTCTTCGCTCGTGTCCTTTTTCCCACGAGTTCGCGCGTTGCATTGAGAAGAAACGTACGGAAGATATACGGAATCAAACGAAGCAGAACGATCAATGGGAACAATTGCCTTCCACCGGGTCTCCGAGCGAACGATTATATTCTCGAAACAATCGTCCGAAGGACTCCAATGGTAGGGTGTTGTTACCAAAGTCAACCTATCGATATCGAGTTACAAAGGCTTGGATACCCGATCGAGTTACCAAGAATAACTTACTGGAAGAAAGAGGGAGAGTTCCCCAGTCGAGTAACCAAAGCCAAGTTAGCAATGAAGAATAAATTTGCCAAGATCAAAACAACCGTGAAGAAGTTATCGAGACTCACCTACCATGACGAAGTACCAATATCATTCATCGAAAATTACACAGCCGTCGCGACTACGTTTCTATTTCTACTGCAAAAATTGCGCTTCCGAAGCCACGTTCAAAAGTGTTGTTAATAATAATACTGAGTTAGAAATGCCAATACCGATTCTTCCAGGATCGATCTATCAATACGGAAGAATCAAGGCCACGTTACCATCCCAGGTTACCCAGATCGAGGTACTAGGGGAAAATTACGAATATCCAGCTACGAGGATCAAGTTTCTAGAACGGGCTGAACGAAACGTTGTATCGGGAGCTTGGTACTAAGACTATGTTACCGTGTCAACTTAAGCCTTCGTCAGGACTTAAGGCCAGCAATCCCTTTAGAAGCCCGAAAAAGAAGGTATTTTTCCGAGAATTTTTTTAAAGGGGATAAAATTATCTAATCATTTTCAAATTTTAACATAATGATATTGAAGTATTCAAGATGAGAAGCAATTTTTTTTGTTGCGATCATACACAAAATGGCGGTGTTATTAAGGTTCTTCGGATGCCTCTTTTCCTCTACATCGAAAAGTGCTGCAGTTGTCACTCTTTTGCTGTTGATCAGAAAAAGATTTAACAAGTGTCATTCGTTTACTGATATATTAAGGGGAAGGATGTACCTGAAAAATGATGACAAAGTGCAAAATTGAACATTTGGGAGCCCTTTTATTCTAAAGGTCGAATTTTCGACCTTTTTTTCGATATACTTGACCCCTAAAAAGGTATTTATTTACACGCTACCTTTCAAAATTCAGGTATATCCTTCCGCTAATATTACTGAGTGTGATCTCCCAAATTTTCATCGAAATCGGTCGATAACTTTTGGAGCTACAACACGAGCAGTTTTTGAAAATGTAGTTTCGAGATAATCGCGTTTAAAGTTTCTGTCTGTAGCTGTGTCTTTCCGCTCTACACTATATGCGATAACTCCGCAAATATTCATTATTTTGGGTTTTCCTTTGGTCAGAATATTCTTTGGGTATTATACTTTCGAAATATGTAAAAAAATCGATTTTTTTTAAATTCTAAAGGGATTGCTGGCCTTAATGGCGTATAGAAGACGTTTTAAATATTAAAAAACGCGATTTCTCAAGGATGAAGCATTTTCATCGTAAAATTGAAGCATCAATTTCTGTGTCTGTAAATCCTATCCGGACGGATGCTCGATTTTTCATTGAAAACTTAATCGCCGAAGAGAAAAGGGATTTAAAAAATTTCTGAGGTTATGTCGATTTTCCGCGTGTTCTTAAGACCAAACGTAACATCGGCCATGAAAGCGAGAGGGACATTGATGAATTTTGGAAACTCGAGGATTTCTGGAACGGTTGATTTTTCGGAAAAAAGAAAAGGTGCTCGAAATGTGATCCGTTTGGGGGGAGAACTTGGTAGTAGGATTTTAAGCGACCGGACGTGTGACACATGTTCCCGACTACCGCGCTAAGGTACGAAAAACCATCCGGATCATGTGTCCTACGTTAAGTTACCAAGAAATACGTGCTTACAATATTAATGGACGAATAACGATAGACACTTGGTAAAACGACATAGACTACGGAATTTCACGAAAGCTTTGAAAAATAACCCAGCCAGTTTTCAGATTAAAGTCCACAAAGGCCCGTGCGAAAGAGTCAGTTGAAAGAAAAGAGATTGAAGCGTCGGTAGTTGCAACCGTTCAAACGTTTGGAATGATACTTGAACTCTGGGCTGGCTGTGGTCAGCACAAACGACACGACCTTTCACTTCGTACGTTCTCGGTCTTCAGGCCCTCGTAGCCTCGCCATACATCGTTCCTCCAGTTCCTTCTGTTAGTCGTGAGGCAAACCAGTGATGTAGGCCAGACTTCGGTCCTTAAGGATGTGAAGCCGTTCGCAATAAAGAAGAACGTGCCAATTCAAAAAAAAAAAAAACTACGAGATTTACCGCTCGCAGGTTCTTTTTTTCGTTCACCATAAATCTCACTCGTCACTTAATCCAAGCTCGATAGGAATCCACGATAAAAGTCCAATACCATTGGAAAAGCCTTCTTGCTGTCAATTGATAAACGGTAATTCACTTCCGTCAGTGGCACGTAAAATTGCAACAAGTTGACGAGAGTTTGGAGCTCGTATTAGTCTCGTCAAGCAATTCTGTATCTCAGCTCTCCCGCGCCCAAGGTGCAACAAGAGAATGATTGAATCGAGGCTAATTCCCGGGGGCTCGAGTAACACAAAGCCGTTAGAGTTTTCGAAAGGACTCGAAGTTTGGAATGGAGGAGAGAAGCGGTAGTCGGAAAGGCGGAGGATTAGAGGTAAACGAGTGAACGAACAATCAGGAGATTAAGGTTGCCCTGGTACACCCGAAGAAAAATGATGGCGATAACTCGCGTATGATTCCGCGGGTTTGGAAAAATGAAGGTAATCGGGAGGATAGACGAAATAAATAGAGGCCAGATGAGGATGGGGTAGAAGAGTGGAAAGAGGAAAAAAGAGTAGGAAGAAGAAGAAGAAGAAAGATTGCCTGCGCTCTCGGATGTCAGTGACCGGAGTTGTAAACCTCTTTCCCTTCCGATCGTTGCACCGCTGTTCTTCTGCCGTATGGCTCTTGGTACTCTTCTGCCTCCCCCTTACTCCGCCTTTCCTGCCAGTCTCTCTTTCGTGATATTTCCTCTTTTGCTAGCTGCACTGCCACTTTCTCTCACTCTATCTGGGCCCTTCCCAAACCACTGGCCTTTTTTTCCCTTCTCCCTTTATCACTCCAGCCTTCTCCGTTCTTCATTCATCCTCGTTTTCGTTGGCAAGTTTGGACTCTCTTTCGGATCCTCGCGGCAGAGACGTTCACCAAAACTGCTGAAACGCACGCGGAGAACAGGCTCAACTCGGAGGGCTCCCCACCAGACGGCTGCGAGCCTTCCAGACGGCGACTATCTTCTTTAGGCGTCGGGCCCTGTCTTTCTATATCTCTGGTGTGCCAGACACGTAACACATCTCTCCCTCTTCCTCTTCATACCGCCGAGTCCTCTTTCACTCCCACGCAACAATTCACGCGGAGTTTCGTTGCACGCCTCAAATACAAATAGCGTTATTGCTGTTTGACTTTAAAATATCTTCTTGCGACTTCCCTTGGTTTTTCACGTGGTCCTCCAAGAGGCGCTTTGTTCCGCGCGAACGCTTCACCTCCTCCTTCTCTTTTTCTTTTAATTTTCTTTTTGTTCTTACGTCCGGTCGCTCGTAATCCTCCGGACAACGAGAAAATCACGTTCGAGCGAGAAGGCGTCAAGACCGCACTGCACCGCGAGAGTAATTCTTCTTCGTTTGAGGTGATGCCAAAGACGTGGTGGGGCGATCCGACGATTCCCTTTTTCTCGCTTGCCGTATGGCCTAAACGCCCGGCGGTGACTCGCCCCGGAGACAGTCTTTCGAATTAGCTCAAGGTACGGGATGACACTGACTCAACCGGTAACGAGATCTACGACGAGGATCACCGCTTTTCATAGGTGTTCGCATTTTTCGATTAAGTTTTTGCTGGTTGGTCCGATGTGAAAGTTGAAGCTATCTTCGTTTGGTAAAGACGCGTTAGCGTTCCGGAGTATCTGGATACGTTCCGTATCGACTTGAGGACTCGAGTGTTGAATTTTGAAGGCTACACCGACGGAAGGGGCGGTTGATTGAAAATGGATTTTCATAGAGCACACCGAATTTCATAACGTTGTTTTCGAATCGCTCTGTCGCTCGGCAAACTTCCATATTCCCAATGACAGTTGGTGACTTCCCACAATTCCAATAAACGTTTGAGAGTTCCCGCGTTTCCGATTAACATTGATGGCTTTTAGTACAATGAATTTTGGTGATTTTTCTTATTTCGAATGAAGATTGAGGACCCTCCAGGTTTCCAACGAATATCCAAGAGTCTTCGTGTTCTCAATGGATATTGGTGACTTTTCGCAATTCCGATGAACGTGGACTCTCCGCGTTTTCAACGTTCATCGGAGACTTGCCACGTTCTCCTTAACTGCCGATGACTTCCGAGATTTCCTATTGAACATTGGAGGTTTCCTGTATCAGCGAGTATGCAAAAGTTCCGATATGCGGGTAAGGTTTTCCGGAGTTTTGCCCGCAACAAAACCATGATATACATCGAAAAAGAGAGAAAGAGTAGAGTACGAGGTTGACCGACGAGTGGCTACGGTAGCCGTGATGCCCCAACGTTAATTACCCAAAGTACCCAGAAACTCACCAAAGCAACAAGCGTAAACTCCCGTGGCTACGAACCTCCGCGATGCGACGCTAAATAAATGGCCGAAGTGAAAGAAAAAAAAAAAAAAAAAAAAAAAAAGAGCAGCGCGCCGAAGTAGAAATAGAAAAAGAAGGGTTACGTCAGGGAGCTCGCACCGAATGCTCGGCATTGGTGAAATTTGTACGGTAGAAGGGATACGACCTCCCGACCTCGGTCTCCTACTCCAGCGACGAGCGGGCCGGTAGTGTTTCGTTCGCTACGGTCCCTTTGTCCGTCCACAACGACGAGCGTCAGCAATCGTGTAACCAGCACACACGGAGAGTTTCTCCACAGAGTTCTCTCTGGGCACAAAGAAAGACAGAGGGGAGTGCGCGAGAGGTCACTGTCGAGCCACGCTCCCGGAGCGAGCAAAGGGCACTGGAGTCTCCGAGTAGAAAACCAGGAGGTTCAAGAGTAAC
>JAPYZJ010004045.1:0-19833 GCA_030522765.1 Ophioninae sp. B BG-2022a | reverse complement strand
TAATCTTGCTCTGCTGAGAAATGATCTGCTACCGGAAATTAGCAGATCATCTTTCAATCACGTTTCTTTTGGCTAAATCGACAGAACTATTCTTAAAAACTATCAGGAACTATGTAACTCGACAGCATGCAAAAATATCAGCCCTCCCACCAGAAGGGTGGTTTCCGGTGTACGAAAATCGTTGCGAATTTTTTCGTGAACTCCTTTTGGTTCACGAATATGATATCGCAAATAAAAAAAAACGATTATTGTGATACCACCGGAAATGGATTAATTTTTTAAAATTTCAGCCTCCCCTCCCCTTTAGAAGGGTAGTTTCCGATGGACGAAAATCGTTGCTATTTTTTTTATGAACTGCTTTTGGATCACGAATCCGATAATGCCAGTAAAAAAATATGATTATAGGTATTGGACGCGAGATACAATTTTTTCAACTTTCATCCCCCGATAAGGGTAAGTTCCGGGGGATGAAATTCGTTGAAATTTTTTTTACAAGTTCATTTTTATCCACAACAAATACATCGTCAAAAAAAAAACGATTATTGCAATCCAGCCGGAAATATTATTTTTGTTCACTTTTACCCCTCCATAAGGGTAGGTTCCGGGGGATGAAAATCTTCGTCCTTTTGTTCATAAGCTTCTTTTAGCTTATTAAACGTATACAAAAAAAACGATTATTGAAAAAAAAAATTTCGTTGTGAACCAACGATGGAAACTTCAGTCACATTTCTTTTTTTCGTTGCACGTCGATTTCCGAAGCTGGATAAAGACGAATGTAACGCACGATGAGAGTCGGGCCACGTAAGAGGGTGGTTTTGTGACGTAACGAGCAGGAATCGAGCATTCGAACGGAATTATCGGTCCTGGGGTATCTCTTGTCACGCGATCGAGAATCTACCGATCCCCTCCTCGAATCCTTCGTTAAATCTACCCATTAGGGTAGCAAATACCACCCCTTGACTATTCGGCATCCTCGTGAGCACCGTAACCACCGTATAGTGATCCATTATACATTTTCGTTGCCTTCGGGCCGCGATTAAGCTTATCGACACAAAAAATGATAATTATTATTTTCATCGTGACCATAATAAAATAATAATAATAATAAAGCGAAATAATGCAACCAAATAAATAAAATATTGTTTTTAAGTGTATTTTTTTAATAATTATAATTTTGTCGAAGTATTTTTATAAAATACTCAAAGCAATTTAATATAATTTAAAAAAAACATTTAAAAACAATTTTTTATTTAATCATTGTCATTATTTCGGTTTATTAATATTATTATTCCATTATTATTATTATTATTATTACCATTAATACTTTTAATAATTTAATCATTTAAGTAATAAAAAAATGTTTTGTTTTTTTTCGGTAAAAATGTTTTTTTTTTTTAATTATTTTGCCGTAAATAAAAATTAAGGGGGCGTGCGAGTGTTGTGAAAAACGCGGTTGCAAAAATAGACGTCGCGTATTAATCACCAGTCACTCGTCACTCCGCTAATTACAAAGATTCTCGGCAAAAAATGAAACGTCATCGTGAACTGACGAAAAAAAAAATTAATTAAAAAAAAAAACAGAAAAAATGTTACCCGCAACGAAATAATTGTATGTGCGGTTAAACGAGAGGACAAATAACACACTCTCGGTTGGTACAGTGCTCGTTTCGCGTGCTTGTTTTCCTACTTTAGATATATTCCTACAGGTCTTGTCAGGCACTCGAATTTTTCGTCGAAAATATAAAAAGTGAGTCAATTTTCGTCGGACGATTTCATGTCCAATTATTATTCGTCGTTACGATTTTTCAGTAAGTATCAGTACCGATGCTTCCGCCTTGCGTCGTTTGCTCCTCGAATTCCGAAAGGTAAGAATCTCATGTATGCACGACCCGTCCTATCTCATGTACGATTAGCATAACAATATCGAAATTCATGAATTTCTTTTCCCTCGACAAAACGCGGAAGCCGAAACACAATCAGTCTTTTTATCAGCAGACTGACTTTATCGCAACTACGCTGTGATTTTAAAACGATCTTTTTTTTTACTATTTTTTTACTGCCATTTGTAAATTCGCAAAGAAATGATTAAACATAAATTTATGTATTTATACTCCGGTAAAAAATGTTGTATCATTTAATTTATATTTATTTAATATTGTTGACGTTTATTATTTATTGGGATCTTTGAATTTAAAAAAGTGCATTATTTTTTTTATCGGAAATTTCGGTTAAATAATGTTATGTATTTTAAGATTATTATTCTTATTTTTTATTGGGATGTGTGAAATGAAAAAAAAGAATTACTTTTTATCGGAATTTCGAGTTCAAAAACATGATTGTTTATTCATTTTCATCGGAATCTTTGAATGCGAAAAAAAGTATTTTCTATCGGAATCTTCGGCTTAAAAAAACATTTTTTTAAATTAATTTTCATTGAGATCTTTGAATAAGAAAAAAGATAAAATGATATATATTCATAAGAAATATATCATAAGAATAAGAAAAAATGTATTTTTTTTATTAGAAGCCCCACTTCAAAAATATTCATAATTAAAATCAATTAAAATTTATAAATGACAAAAAAAAATTAACCTCAATCTCCGGTTCAAAAATGTTATAATATATTATCTTCTATCAGTATCCATAAATTAAAACCAACAAATTAATTTCCATTGCAATCTCCTAATTCAGAATTTTTTCGATTTCTTTTTATCTTATCTCCGTTCGTCTGTCAAAAGTGCCCGAAAATATTTGTGACAAAAAAATATCTCTGCCATGTGTCTTCCAGCCGATATCGCCTTACCGATCATGCTCGGCAATCATAGACCGGAAATTCGTACAATTTTGGTTCTAATTGATTAGAGAGGGAGGAATAACTAGCAATTACGTGTAGTTTCTCTCGTAAGGTTATTCAGCAAATTCACGCAGGGCAAGGAATTACGAAGGAGGGTTGGATTGAAATAGGGGTTTGGAGGGGGTGGGGGTATGGGGGATATCCAGTACGACATCTCGATCCAGAAGCTGCGAAAGCTACCGGAGCTATTATTAACACTCCGAAGAGTCTTCCCTTCAATTCACCCCCCGTGGACCCGTGTCGTCGCCACGGGATACCTGCTGCTGAAGAAGAAGAAAAAACGTCGAAAGAAAGCACGCTACGTCATACGGACACTCCTGAAGGGCGGAAGTGGCGTGGCGAAGAGGGAGGAGTGGGGGGGGGGAGAAGAATCTTCGGATAAACATCAAGACCATTCTTGACAGGATTTTCCCATTGATCCTCGAAATTGAGAGAAACGAAAAATAACTCAGACGCACAGCGAATCTTTATTAATATTCGCGTTGATAATATAGGGCGAACAAAAAAAAAAAGGAAAAAGAAAAAAAAATGGGACTCTCCTTCAGTTCAGCGAGAATGTCCCGCATTTTTTTAATAGAAATACATTTTTTCAGGTTTTGAAAATTTGACTCGTCGTTTACGATATAATTGTAAAATATTATTTTTTTATTATTATTTTAAGGATGAGGATTTGAAGAATGATTTTAAAGAGGATTTTTTTTTTTGTTGGAAACGGGGGTTTTAACGATATTCGTGGAAATGTTTGAAGAACGGAATGGTATTTATTTATTTGTTGTTTTTTGGTTTTTCAGTGAGGTGTCTTGCATTTTTTAATTGAAATAAAAATGTGGGTTTTTTAAATTTGGATCGTAGGTAGTTTAGAATATAACTGATAATGATTTATCGATGATTTTGAAGATCTTTTTTTTATTATAAACAACGAGTTTAACGATATCCGTGGGAATGTTGAAAAATTGGAATGAAATGAATTTCTTTTTTGAAATTGAATTAAATTTTTATTTGCTATGTTTTATTTATTTTTTATTAAAAGAACGTTTAAAACCATGCATTTTTAGGAAATTCTGTGTAAATAGGTTTTTGAAAGTGTTGGTGATTTTACAATTTGTACCACCTTTTGTCTAACTCTAACGGAAAGTTTCGGTTTTCATAAATTGAGTATCAAAAGGATTTTATACTTTTTCTTTATTCCGTCATTGAAATTCGGTTTTTTAATGTTTTGTTAAATAAAAATACAAACTTGAAATTCGACGAGAATTTATTTAGTATTTTTGAAAAACGTGTTACAATACGTTTCAACTTTCGAACTTTTCGGACTTTGCTTATTCTCCTTGATGTTTATTTAATTAAACCCTTGAAATTGTTTATTTTGTTTTTTATTTTATTTTTTATTACAATTTCGAATTGATTCAACGTATTCCTCGAGATCTTTAAAAATACCGTGAGTGCATAAGTAAAATAATTAATTCTGAAAATAATTGGAGTTTCCTCTTGAATAATTTATGCGGTTTGGAAGGATTTGTTTTTTCTTAACAATAATATCGAATTACATAATTTCGGTGTAGATTATTATACGTTTTTGAGTAGTGGAAAAAAAGGGGAAAAATGGGGAATGATGTATCGTTAAATCCAGAGCTTCAGAGTTTTCCCTTCGAGTTCATTTTGGACTGCATTGTGTTGTACAACAATTCGTCTCCGGGATTGTTGAGAGCTTCGAATCCTGGCAAAGTCTCAGCGCAACGTTGCATCCAAGCTTTCACGTTGGGGTAATCGTCAACCGGCACAAAAGCCTAGAAATCATTTTTTTTTTTCATTTTTTGTCCAATTTTGTTTGTCCAATCCAGTTTTTAATCCCTTTTAATCGAGGTAGACAAAAGTGGACGTTTGGTACGTACCCTGTAGCCGCCAGTCGTAGTCACGCAGCTGATATCAGCAAGGGTGTACGAATCGCCGGCCAGCCACTTCTGGCCTTCCAAAAAGTTGTTTAGATGCTCGTAGCCTTCTTTTATAAGGTCCGACTTTTCCTTCGGCACGGTTGTGGTGGTGCCCTTCATCAGGGGTAACTTCGAAGCGAATTCCGATAACATCATTCATTGACAGATTTTATGAAAAAAAAAAACGTCATTGATACATTTTATGAAAAAAAACAACAAACTGCCGGTAGAAAAAATTGGAATTTATTGGAATGATTCCGACGAATTAGTTGAATCGAACAAATACGAACTATTTTTTATATCAATTGAATTTGCATTTGGATTAATTTGACGGATCGAATTAATTAAGTAAATTTCGGAACGAATCAAACGATTCGAGTGAATTCATTAATTTAAACAAATTCGAATTATTCGGTTTAATTGAATTATTCGATTTAATTGAATTAATTGAATTATTCGATGTAATTGAATTATTTGAATTATTTGAACGACTCGATTTAATTGAATTCATTGAATTAGCTTAATCGTTTTCATTAATTTAATTATTCGAATTCCGTGTATGGATAATTTCCAAAAAATAGAAAATTTTAATCAAGGATTTAAAAAAGAATCAAAACTGCCATAATTTGAAATGAAGCATTTCAAAAAATAAAAGGTTTCAATTTATCGGACTGAATGATGGGAAAAAATAGGAATGAATGACGGAAAAAAATTGAAACGTATAATTGGAAATAATTGAAAGGAAGGTGACCCGATTTCTGAAGGATTTCTCACCACAGTCATGCGAAGACGAGGAAAGAGAACGCCCGAGTCGAAGTGCAAGCGCTGATTGATGATTGCTCGGCGTTTAATGTCTTTGGGATAGAGACTGTCGTCCTTGGCATATTTGTCCACGAAGTAGCCCATAATCGCGTGGCTGAAAAATACGATAGCATTGTACCGTCGAGCCTTATCGAAAAGAGAATGATTCTATTGGGTGTACCTGTCCCAAAGGATGAATCCGTTATCGTCAATCGTTGGGACTGTGTGCTCCGGATTTATCTACGGAAATAATTATTATGAGTTTATTATGAGTATTATTACTATGAATCAGCCATAACAGATTGATGACGAGACCATTTTTTGAAATTATGATTTATGTACGATAACTTTCAAACGCGTTTTTCTCAAAACACGATTTTTTCAAACTGCTGCCGTGTTATCTCAAAAACTAGTTCATTCATTCTGCTCAAATTTATACAGCATTTTTAGTATATCTTCAACTGCAAGTTGATCTAAAATAATTAAGATTGCTTTGTTACTTTTTTTTTTACCAGCTAGATAGACCCCGAAAAAAGTACGAGAAATTGAATTCTTCTTTCCAAAGCGTAAAACAAAATTATTTTTTCGGAATTTCGACTTCATTTTGGTTCGATGTGTAGACTGAAGTCTCATAATTGAAACGGCGTTTGGTTTTTCGATTTCGGATAAGTAGAACGGCCGGAATGATGGCAACAGTGAAGCAACTTTTTTTTTTATATTCGTTCCTGTTGGCCGGTGTATCTCCGATTATATTCAATATATCGATTTTTACAAATTTACAAAGTTTGTTTAAATGTTAATAAAAATGATATATAATTTACAAATAATTTTATGTTAATGGTTTGTCAAACAAAAAAATCACCAAAAAAGCATTTTAAAAAATAGCTTTTACACTAGACGACGGCCTTGACGCCATATCAGCTTGAAGTATCATTTTTCGAAGCCATGTCAACCAAATGATACAAACTCGTTTCTGCAATAAACTTCAAAATCCTGTCGCGTGTTATCCACTTACGTTTCGAGGCAACAGTCCACCCAATGCCCTCTATCGCCGTCAGGCCATTTCCTACCCAGTGTATAAATCTACCCACCGCCCGATGTCAAGAAAGATTCCTACCGCCCTGAACTCCGCGCTGAAATTTTCCAAGTTAGGCAGGTCCAACAACTTTTTTTCGATCTCGAGACCTATCGCTTTTGCCGTGAGCACCACCGCTCTGCTCGACGGACTCGGCTCAGCCATGTAAATAAGCGGTCGAGGCATTCCGCTGAAAACAACGGAATCACAAAATACTGGTCCCCAAAAAAGGCTGAACGGATAGGAAGAGAGAGAAAGAGAGAGAGAGAGAGAGAGAGGGAGAGAGATGAAAGCAAACCCAAGAAAAATATAAAAAAATCCGTATGGTTAAACCAAAATCCAGACATAACCTAAAATACCCAAGAAAATCTCGTAAAAACCTGAATGAACCCAACCAAATCTAAGTAAACCTTAAAACAGCCCAAAAGCAATCTAAAAAAAAAAACTCGTGTCACGTGTCATCCACTTACGATTCGAGGCAACAGACAAACTCAAGAAAAATTTTTTAAAATCCGTATGGTTAAACCTAAATCCAGACATAACCTAAAATACCCAAGAAAATCTTGTAAAAACCTGAATGAACCCAACCAAATCTAAGTAAAGCTTAAAACAGCCCAAAAGCAATCTAAAAAAAAAACGATCCAACAAAAACCTAAAAAAAAAAAAGCCTGAATTGACGTGAAAAAGTCCAAACGGAAGCTAAAACGACACACTTAAAAGCCGCGAAAAATTTAATCGAAGCAGGACCAAAAAAACACTCCACGAAAAATCAGATCTAACCTCAGAATTCTCAAAAAATCCAAACGGTTTAAAAAAAAATGCCTCAAAATAAGCTAACGGAGGAAAAGTAACCAGTGTGAAAGCAGGGGATTAACAGCTGAGAACTTACGAGAGTCGACGCGTCTGTTGGCCAACGGGAGTATCAAGTAGATAGGAACGTTGTGATCGGCGATCTACGATCGTTGATAACACTCCCGTGAGCGAAGTGGCAGAACTTTTCATCGGTCCGCATACTAGCGCTCCTCTTAAATATCCTCTGAACAAGTGTTTTCCCAGCGACGTCATTGTTTCGTAATTTCTGTGGAGTAGAAAAAAGGCGATTCTTCAACGACGACGGACGCGCGGTGAATATGAGCGATGACTGGCGAAAAGCCAATCAGCTCTGATTCTAAAGACCGTTTGGGGACTCTCGTTATCGTGGTCTCTTTTAAAGTATTTCTGGGACCCTTCCCCCTTCGGTCTGCATTTATATCCAGACGAGAATATGTAACCCATATTCATAGAAATAAAACAATATGCCGAGACGTAAGATATATTTACGTCTTTCTGCCGAGTCATGCGATAAGTTGACCAGAGAATTGTTTGCGTTGGTAGTGGACAGCTGTGTGCGATGAGGGTTATCGCGACCGCTTTGCATACCACCTCGATACATGCGTATCGATTTGCCGAAAGATTGATCTTACGTTGTAGCTTCTGACAGATGTCGCCACGTGCTGGAGATCGTGGCGACATCTGTCAGCATCTGCAATGATTATAAACGACACTCGCTCTCTCAACGCATACTCTTTGGATCACCAGAAGTTTACGCTTTGGTTCTTTGGAATACGAGGAACCCTATAATTATATACTTAATGAATACTGTTTTGTAGATACCAGCAGTTGGCAAAATCAAAACGAAAATTAGTCTTTTGACTGTATGGTTTTTGGAATTGGTTTTATCGAAAAATGTCTCGTATGAAAGTTGTAGGCCATGATGTTATCGGTAGTATGAGTCCTGTATAAAATTCACGTAGCATTGATCATTCAACGACAAATCGTCGATAAAAAAGGACCACTTTCTTTTTTTTATTTTGTGGGTAATGATGGGTTTGTTTAGGCCTGTTCAGGGTTATTTGGGTTCGTTTTTGGATTGATCATCACAGCTGGAGCGCAGTAAAATAAATAATTTTAACAAATAAACTTACAAAACACGAAATCTCGAAAACTATTGCTAGGCGTCTAAAATTTCTTTTAGGGTTCCTCTTAGCATATTGAAAGGTAGACTCATGCAGAATTTTAGCTCGATCGGCTGTCGTTCTCCAATTTTGATTTCGAAACCTAAATTTTGATGGCTAATTTGAGCTCTCCCTATATAACAGAAAAAATGTTTCGAAACGTCAATATTTGAGTGTCAACTTGAAATTTTTGAAATACTAGATTGGATGCAACGAGAAGGCAATGTCCAAGGAATAAATTATCTAAACACATTAAAAGGGAAGCAAAAACTAATGATCCATTCGTACGAGATCGTCATCAATATTTGTCACCTTTCATTATTCTTATTCGGCCACATGAGTATCAATAAATGAAATAAATAGGACGATCAATCACCGAGTATTATTTGGCTATTGTTCAGGCTCGTTACGACGTAGAAAATTAATCCGAGCTTCGGTTTGGTTGGTCGTAGGAGCTTGGGGATGATTGAGCGTTGGATGCTCATCCACCCCGTTCATACCCCATCTCTCTCGAACCCCCCAACCTAGGAGCTTTCCGGGTGGAATTGGGGGGTCGATCAGCGATCCGCAGGCGTCGTATCGCAATCAATTTAATTAAGATATGTCGATGTTGCGTTGCATGGCAGGCCAACCCGGATGAGGGTTTCTTATTCGAGAAGGGATGGCGACCGGAGGGAGGTTCAGTTTCGTGAATGGCGATTCAGTGCTGCGCAGCATTGGTCAAGGTGGGATGTCTATCGAGGGTTCTGATCCATCAACAATTACCGAAGGATCGCTTCGTACGAGAAGGATCCTGGGTGTCGATAGAACCGACAACCGACTGGCATCGCGGGTGTTCCATCACTCTGACGCCTCACCGAGGAAAGACCCCCTTGCGTGCCACAGGACTCAAGTTCATTCCGCGATGATTGTACGGAGAGAGAGAGAGAGAGAGAGACCAACCTGATCGCGCCATCATCACGCTGAGCGTACGCCAGAAGCACCTCGCTCAGACGTTGACAAAGACGGATCAAGGACACCTCGGGTGGTCAACTTATTGCCCCGAAGACCCGAACACCCGAGATCTCCACGGGGGATCGACTGGGACTCGCTCGGAAAAGGGATGAATATCGATTTTTCGATCTTTTGTTTTCTTTCCATGCTAGAGCCGTGTTGGGTTCAGAAAAAAAAGGGAACTGATGCTTCCGAGATGGTTACTTTTTCTTTTTTGTTTGGATGCTGAAGACGAAGTTGAATAAAAACATTCGTTGTTGCAATTAGGATGATTCGAATTTATAACCAGCTTCACTTTTCAATTTATAACCAGCTTCACTTTTCAGGCATATATTTATGGTAGCTTGGATCAAAGCCCCGAATTAAACCTCATCATTCTGCTCTCTGGAAGAACCCTCACCTCCCCCTGGTCACGTCAAAAGAATGGTCAAATGGATTGACACGGTTGCTAGCAAAGGGTGATGACTTTGTGATTGATGAAAAAAGATGACGCGCCAATATGGAAATGTCTCGTATGGAGTATTGTTTCGTAGTCTTGGGATGAAAAGTACAGACGGAACTTTTCGCCCTCTGGATTTCTTTCGGCGTGGAGCTTCCAAAGTTTCGGGGGAGAAACTTGATGAGTGTGCAACGATTGAGAACGATTGTTAGTTTCGAGATGAACACGATGGCATGATGACGTAAGGTTTGGGGAAATTATCTGGCAGTCTTGATCCTCCGATAGCAACGATTGATAAATCAGCGAAAATGTTATAATCTTTCCATTTCCTTTTATAGACAATTTTTGGAATTTTAAAAAGATTTTTTTTTAATTCAAGAGGTTAGAGAGAAATGTTGACTTTGCTTGGATTATTGCAGCTTATTTGGGCTTGGGTTTGGACTTCTACGACTTTGTATGGGTACCTTAATTCGGAAAGAATAAATATCTCACTTTATGAAGTGACTTTGGCTTTGCTTGAATTTATTTCAGGGCATTAGGTTTGTATTTCGCTTTTTAGCAATTTATTCGGGTGTCTTTTTTTGGAAAGATAGGATATTTCGAATTTCAAGTAATTCTGAATATACTTGAATTTTTCCCGGCTTCGGGAAGAAGGAAAACCGAGAATTTCGAGTGATCCCTACTTTGCTTGGATTTTCCTAGGCTTATCTCCACTTAGGTTTGACATTTTTTTTTCATGAAATGTATCGACATTAACCCTAGTTTCAATATTTTTACTCGAAAACCCTCTCAAAAATAAAGGTTCAACAAAAAACACGAAATTCGGGGAAACTTTTTTTCTTTCGGAATTTTTACGATTTTTCTTCGGTTACTCGTTCGAGAGGATTTAGTCATTTTCCGAAACGCTGGGAGTGTATCAGTGTAATACGAAAACAATGTGTAATAACATGGAAGAGCTAATAGCGCTTAGGCTCCGATGAATATGATAGATGAACGGTGATCGTTCGAGGCATGACGCACGGTTATCGAAGTGAATAAGCCCTCCAATCCCTCCTCCCTTTCTCTTACCCTGCTGTCGCAGCATTGTTCGGCAGTTCGTCTTTGCGAGCGTAAATATTGAGATACTGGGAGCGGCTACCTCCACCCGCAACCAAACATTATCCACCACATTCTTGTCATTTCGAATTTATCAATATATATATATATATATATATATATATATATATATATATACATACACGTTTACCCGTTTGCCAACCGCTCTATTACATAATTACAAGGTGAATTGGTCTTCAGGTGAATTTCACGGAAAACCGGAAGTCCTGACATGTTTACGTTGGCGCGTGGACAAAAAAAGAAAACGATCGCGGGAGTGGATTGTTTTTTCTTTTTTTATGTACCTGGGACATTAAAAAATTAAATCACGCTTGACGCGAAGTGGGGGGGTGCGACGGGTGGATTTACGATATTTATCATGCTTGAGTGCAATTCTCCGGCAAGTATCGAGTTACAGGTGAAACGTGAGAATAATTTTAACAGGATTTCATGGAAATGAATAATAAATAAAAATAAAGAAAATAAGGCTTCCATCTAAAATGATAAATTGATAAGTATCAAGAAAATTAATATTTGATATTAATATTCAAATAAAAATAATTAAGGAGGTAGATCCGAGGAGAAAAAATATATTTCGACGACATTCCTTTCCCACAATTCTTCTCCTAAAAATATAATGGGTTAATTTTATACTTTTGACATGTAAATAAATGACAGATAGTTTTGTAGATAATAAGTCCATAAATTAGTTTTTTTTATCTTCCAGGGACCCCAGTCCCCTTTTCCCTCTCTCATCTTTTTTACGTCTTAATAAACATTTTTTTCCTGCATCGAAAAATATCGGACGCCGAGATAGAAAAAAAAAAAGAGGGAAGAGTGGAAACGTCAATCAACTATAGACTGGCATATGGTCGAACTCGAGACTTATCTGTACAAATGCAAACAGAGGGCAGATGTTGGCTATTTCGATTTTTATCTCGATCAACCACGATCTTTTTTGGCTTTTGTAATCGAGAGCTCATCGCGCAGCCATGAAGCATGTTAGCATAAAAAAAAGCAAAAAAAAAAAACGAATGTTTGTCCTCGAAAAAACGAGGATAGTCTCGCGCTTTGTCACAAAAAAAAATTTCACCTTCCACACAAATCTCTGTCTATTTAATTATGCGATTAAACTGAGAGGGCTTTACTCCCGAGCCCTTGGTTTTTTACATATTTTACCCTTAACTCACGAATTAAACTTAACCACAAATACATACAGGGTGACTATAATCGGATGGTCACATTTTTGTTTTTAATTTTGCGTAGAGACTTTTCAACGTAATTAAATTCAACCTAGAATATTATCTTTGTTAAATGGTGGCCAAAAACAACTAAACTACCCCTATCATTAATATACATGTAAATGAATGGCTAAACGATTTTTCGATCATTTTATTAATTGAAAATTATAATTTTTTTATTAATCTTTATTCCGAAAATTTCCGGTTTACCCTATCATTCGAAAAAAAAAAAAAATATAGAAAATCCATTTAAAGCGTATTTCACAGGAATTAAAAAAAAGTTTGCTTTAAAAAAAATTCCATTTTTCCTGAACTAAAAATGGAATTTGAATTCTTCCAAAAATGAGCTTTTTCTTGAAAATTACGATTTTTCCCAAAATTGAAATTTTTCCCAGAATTGGCCTTTAGCCCAAAACTGCAATTTTCCGAAAAATAGGAAACTTCTCCAAAATTGGAATTTTTCCAATCTTCAATTTGTCCGAAAATTTGATTTTGTCCCAAAAAAAAAAAAATCTTTATTTTCCTAAATATAAAGTTCGACTTAAAAATACGTAAAATTTATTTTTCCCAAAAGACACGTTTGTCGAATAATAAAAATGAAGGAAAGATGATGATTGCAATGATAATGGGATGAAACGTGAAAAACAGGCGGTTACGTTGTTTAATTTAACATGACGAAGGGGCTGAAGGAAGAGGGGTTTTGCGGTGTGGGTAAAGGGAATGGGCGAGGAGGCCTCGAGGTAGAAACGCCGAAAGCACGTTGTTGCTTTAGGTAAGCAAATTTGCTAATGAAAAGAGCCCGGAGACAACAATGCCCGCACGTTACCTAGTATGTAAGCATGTCTTTCTGTCAACAGACAGAACTTACGGAGCCGCCCTTACACTAATGCATCTTCGCGTTATTATTAATTCGAGGAGTCTCTTAAAAGACGGCCTGGAAACGGGATGATGAATGGGCCTATCGTACGAGAATTTAATGGCCATCAAGAGCATATAATTATTCGATCGAATCGAGTCCCACTTCGAGTCGATTTGCCTTCAGACAGCTCTGATTTATGTCTATTTGACAATCTCGTGGTTTTTTTAATCAGCGCGTGCCATTTTTCGTTATCATTAGACACGGAGAAAATATTGAAATTTGAAAGTAAAATTACGAGTAAATTCAACAAAAAATTTAAAGTGAATTGAAAAAAATTAATAAATTTTAAAAAAGGGGACCCAAATCAAATTTAAAGAAACGACGAAATGTTAGCAATTATTTATTGAAAAAAACAATTATTTTTGCAATTATTTTAACGATTGATGATTTATTACAAAAGTTTTTTTTATCGCTTCGAAATAAATGACAGACAGAACAGGCTACGTTTGCTTTTTTTTTTTTGGCTGACAATACTATCAATACTGGCGAGTAGTGCCATCGATAGGACGATTTGTGCATCAGGCAATGTTTTTACTGTTCGGTCGATAACTTATCGACCGCTGGTAAACAAGATTTCGTAATGTAATTCACGCCAAACACCGGAAAGCAACGCATCCTCTTTACTGCGGATGAATCGGAAAATTTACATTGGCTGACCGTGCGAAGTTTTCCGAACGAGCGTAACAGTTACGCGGAGGTCGCCACCGGCGACGAGGGATGAAGATAACTTTTGAGGGTTCGCACTTCCGATGTGAATTAGTCTCGGCGCAATTGCGAAGAAAGAATAAAGGGGAATGAAAATAACACGAGGAAAACCGAAAAAAATCACGTGCTGTAAAAATACTTCTTGCATGAATCCAACGATTATTATAATGTGATTTTTTTTTCATTGCGTAAATCGTCGAGAGTGCTGAGTCGGTGTTTTATGCCTCGAGAACGGTCTTAAGGGGTATTCGAGGAGTCCTCGTAAGCTTAAAATTTAAAAAATACGATATTTTTTTGCTTTGTAGTTTCGTAACTGAAAATTTTGGATTTGATGACACAATTTTGAAAAAGTATTCGGAAACTGCCTGACTTTCACTTTGGTAGTGTAATTGTTTTTTTTTTTTAATTTCCAAAATTGGCAGGATTTCACTTTGTTAGTATTTTTTTTGTAAAAATCTCAAAAATTCGTAGACTTTCACTTCGGTAGTATTATTTTTGTACAAATTCAAGAAATTTATGCGTCTCTGAATTTGACAAAACAATTTTGAGACGAATAATTTGGGATAAAGACAAACCCAAACAAACATCGACAATTTTTAAACGTTCTATATTACGTATAGAAAATATTTCCAAAATTTATCCGAAAATAATAACCCATTTTCGAGTACGCAAAAAAAAATGTTCGCGCGATTTCGAGACCGGTAAAAATAGTTAAGTCCTGGGGGCACCGATCGCGGTGCAAGAAAACAGGTAAGCCGAGGGAGCGAATAACGGCGCGCGCAGGACGCCCCGATCGCTCGACGAGTTTTCTCTCTTTCTTTCGTCTCTTTTTATTCTTGTCCCCGGACTTCGAGACCCGCCGCTCCGAATAGATCGTCGCGAAGTGAGGACGAAGTCTGCGCGACGAGCCCCAAGAATGCCGATCGCAGTACCGATCTGCCGGTCTCGCGTTCAACACGTCGACGATATTCTCGGATCGCTAATTTATTCGCTTCTGTAGGCCTCCCCGGCCCACGTGGCTTTGACATCGCGTTTACTCGTATATGTGAGAAAAAAACATTGTCAGAAACGCTTATATCGATATATCGATTAATATATCGTTTGTATCGATATATCGATTAATATATCGATTGTATCGATATATCGATTAATATATCGATTGTATCGATATATCGATTAATATATCGATTGCATCGATATATCGATTAATATATCGATTAGTATATCGACTGTATCGATATATCGATTAATATATCGACTGTATCGATATATCGATTAGTATATCGACTGTATCGATATATCGATTAATATATCGATTTTATTGATTATATCGATATATCGATTTTGTTGATTATATCGATATATCGATAGTATCGATTATATGGATATATCGATATAATCGATCGATTTACATCGGAACTATACGTGCTCGTCTGCGGTCTCTTTGGTGGTCTATTTGGTGAGTAACTTATTCGAAATGTCGTTCATAGGGTTGTGTAAAATTTATTAAAGGGTCGGGGAAATTTATGCTGATTTTATTTAACCGTTTTTCGCAATTTTCCGGTTTGTAAATTTTCAGAGAAAAACTTCGATAAAGCAAATTTTTAAATAAATGTTATACAAAAGAATTATTTCATTTTTTGCAATTCACATTTTGCAATTTTCATTGTGCATTACGTAATATAATGTATAATACTATTAATATTTATAGTAATCCATAATCCATATTTGTGAAGAAAATAATTTTTCTTTACAAATAATTTTTCTCTAGAATTATGGCCAATATGGTCAAACATCAATTATATAAAATTAAAATTTGAAATATAACGAATTGTTTTGTATTTTTTTTCATTGACATTTTGTAAAATTGTCGCACTTGGATCTTTGAACTTCCGAGCGAGTTCACTTTTACGATACGACCGGTAAAAACGTGACGTCACTTCGAGACAAAGAATTGCCGAAGGCCGAATACTCGCAATTGAGCAGAGTCAATAAAAATGCACCGAGACGATACACGGGTCGATAATTTTTTCTCTTTTTTTTTCTTCCGCTGATATTGTCTTCTGGGCCAATCAGAATCGTCGCGTCATGCCTAAATTCCAATTCGATCGATACCAGTTACCGATGACTTACTCATATCCTGCGTATCCGTAAGGAGCTTAAGTGCGACGATATACATCACGCGAAAGAAGACAAACGCTCAAGGTCACGATTATGATAAGCCTCTCCCCCTACCCCCCTCTTTCCGGCTTCCTACGCTTACGTCATCGCGGTACAGGCAATTAATAAAATCCACCCACGCATTTGTACCGCTAAACGTATCGAGAAAACTAAAATTAAAAGCCTATCATTAAGCTTAGTTAATTAAAAGAAGTACAAAATTGACCTCCATAATCAGAGAGGAAAAAAACATGAAAAATGCAGAAAATAAAAAAATAAGCTTGAGACATGAAAAAAAACACTGCAATTGCAATTATTATCGAGAGGATGTTATTACGTGAGGAAAAACGTTCCATTTTTTGGTAATTATTGTTATAATAGTGTATTATTTATTTATATTTATGTAACACAAATAATAAGATTACTGCAATATTTTCAATGATATTAATATTAATTAATTGTATTTTTACTTATATTGACCCAAACAAACCCAAACGAATACAATTTCTTTTTTCAATTAATCTGACTTTTTTGTGATCGGTGAATTAAAAAAAAAATGATTTATTAAGCAGCAAACAAATTATGTTTCTATCCCCAAATGACAGTAAAAAAATGTTCTTTTGAAATCGTACTGTGGGGAAGAAATTCGAAATTGTTTCGTTTCGTCGACATCCAGTAGTTAACTTTGAGCTGCACTAAAAAAAGAAACAAACAAGATTGATGATAAAAAGGCAAAAAATAAATTTAAAAAAAAACAATTTTAAAAAACAAAAAAATAAATTTAAAAAAACAAAAAAATTAATTTTAAAAAAGACAAAAAAATTAATTTTAAAAAAGACAAAAAAATAAATTAAAAAAAACAAAAAAATAAATTTAAAAAAAGACAAAAAAATTAATTAAAAAAAAAACAAAAAAAAAGTTATTCATCTCTGAGTGATGACTATTAGGAGGGAGGAATTTGCATTTTTGGAGAGAGCTGTATATCGAAAGCGCGGGCGTACGGAGCTTGCCCTTGAAAAATGTCGAGATCGGAGCTCGCGAGCTCTCTAATTTTCATTTTGTCTCGGGTATTTTGTCAGACCGTTCGCGATCACGAATACGGCGTCGGATCATGTAATCCGAAGAGCGATCTATGTAAATATCGACCATCCGCGGAGGAGTGCAGTCTCCGATTTTTTTTCTCATTTTTCTATTTTTTTTTCTTATTTTTCTTTGGTTTTTTTTTTTTTTTTTAACGCCGCACCAGCCTACCGGTAATTACTGTAATCATCCTCGTACGTGGAGCGTGACCTACCCGACGACTGTGAATAATAATTCCACTTGTCGCTACCACGGTTGCCGCTTATTTCAATGAAATTAGACGAAAGATTGTTCGTCCCGTACCTACGTGTGGATTGACGCACCAGTGCTAAATTATAAATGGAATTCACGGTGATCACGACCTCGAGATGATATCTCAATTTTATCGACCGGCTGTTAATATTTTTTCCCGTTTATCGACCCAAACCCAAACAAATCTGAAGGAGACGTCGATTGCTTATTAACTAGATATTTATTTGCGCTGAAAATATTGTTTTCACTGAAAACAGATTTTTTTTGAGAATTGTCATTGAATTTGTTCATTTTTTTCTTCATTTTTATAATTTTATTATGTATTCTATTAGGATAATATTTATCATTATTTATTACATGATTATTTATTTTATTTATTATATACAATATTTGGAATTTTGTTTAACTTTTATATTGTTGTTATAGATTATTTAATTTATTATATGAATTATTATTCAGTTGTTATATTGAATTGAGAATTATAATTGAATTATGATTATTGATAATAAAACTAATTATTATTATTAATGTAATTAAAATCGCTTTATATTTTTTTGGTATATTACTTTTTTAATTTACAAGGAAATTTATCAACGAAAATTATTTAAAAATTGTACAAAAATAGATTTGACGTAATCTGTAAGATTATTTATTAATGCTATTTATATAAATTAGTAATCGAATTGCCACTACATAAAAACAATAAAAAATATTATAATAACAATTAAAAATTTTAATATTTATCGTTCGTAGTTTCGTCTCGTTTGTTTGGGTTCGTTTGGGTTCGTTTTAATAAATCGAGTAATTAATTAATAATCACAGTGCAAATGAAGAAAAATAGAGGCTCTGATGATGAAAGGATGCAGGAAAAAAAATGTTGAACGTTCGCGCGTTCGAAATTGGATCGGGAAAGGATGTGAAATGCTACGAAGGGAAATTCAATGTAACGCTCGTACTTATACGGAGTCGCAGCTTGTATGGGAAGAAACGGTAATGGGTCGCCGAAGAAAAAACGCCCGGCGACCAAAATTGACGTTTCTCGAAGAGTCGTTTCGATCGAATTAGTGTATGCGTGAGGGGATCGGGAACGAGTACTAAACTTTCACCGATTCGTTACATTTTCACTTCGTCCCTTACCGGACGATTTCAGATCATCGTCCACTTTTTTGCGATTGTTCCCATCCTCCACAGATAATATGCACACAAGTCGCTCGGAATACACTGAAACCTTTCATTTCATCGTTTCATTCACCACTCTTTACAATTGTGACGAAAAACTGCTTTCTGAAATTCATGAATTTTATTAAGAAATATTTTGATAATTTTCTTCTTTCACTTTTCGAAATTTGTTGAGAATTATTTTGAAAATTTTTCGCAAGAAATGTTTAATATTAGATAAATAAAAAAAGAATTATTTTGCCAAATTTTCTTAAGAAATATTTTGAGAAATTTCTTTAACAGATGTTTTGATACATTTTTTTAACAATTTTTTTGAAAAGTTTAATTAAGCAGTATTTTTAAAAAAGTTTCTTGAAAAATATTATGAAATTTTTTTTAACACAATATTGTGACAATTTTTCTTACCCAATAATTTAAGAAACGCTGAATTTCATCAAAAAATATTCCGAGAAACACTAAACATTCGCAAAATAAATTTCCAAAATATAATAAAACAAAAAAAACACACAAAATAAAATAATCCAAACCCAAACAATACGAATCAGTCCTACACAGAATAATGAAGAAAATCGAATTACCGCTAAATTCATCTGGAACCCTAATCACCAATTATTTCCATGATAAAAATAATTTAAAAAAATAGTCTTTCGAATAAAAACCATAAATCTCTTCTCACCCACATAAAAAAAAAACTTCGTTACATCTTCATAAAATCTACCCAAAATGAATTGACGAATAGAAAGAAAACAAAACAAAAACCCAAACAAATCCAAACAAACCCAAACAGCTCGAAATTTTGATTTCGAAAAATCTCCAAGTCTCCATTCTCGTGTCGTCGGATTCAAAAGTCCGGGATGTTAATAGACTCTCCTTAATAACCGAATAAGGGGAGAGTGTGATCCAAATGCTTTGTATGCAAATTACTTCTGCAAAGAAGCGCGCCACTCCGTGTGCGTGCTCGTTTGTCTCAACCCGGGTATTCTCATTTTTTTCTTCCCCCCCCCTTAAAGGCTCCTTTTTCTCCCCCCCTTAAAGGCCCCTTTTCCCCTACCCCCGCCCCTGGCCCGAAACCTACCCCCCTCCCCCACCCCCCAACCGTTTTTTTTTCTCGACTC